>JAANSP010000932.1:0-17726 GCA_036850745.1 Homidia socia
TTGTTGTTATTATTGTTATTGTTATTATTATTACTGCTACTACTAATGTAAATGTCATACTGATTGTCATTATCACTACTTGATGTGGTAGCGCTGTTGCTAGTGGCGTGGTTCTGAGTAATGCTGGTGGAGCGTGAAACTCCATCACAACTACCAGTGCGGCAGTCCTCTTCGTAAGATTGTTCCAAAGCGGCCTCTAACCATCTCCGTTTCAATTTCGCAGGCTTGTGGCTACCAGCACCGTGATGATCCTCGCAAGAACCGCTTCTCTGTGACCATTGTTGTGAGTGCGAAGATTTTGGTGTGGTAAGCCCATGATGGGCTCGAATGCAATTGCTTTGGAAGCTAATCCCCATCGGAGTCACTTGCGAAGATGAATTATGATGATGATTACTATTAGCCAATGATTGTCCAATACTATTAGTGTTAGCCACGTTATGGTTGTTATAGATGGCGATAGTATTGTTGTTAATACTATTGTTGCTGGTAATATTGTTACCAACAGAGTTCTGAATGCTGGTGTTGGAATACAGAAACCCGGCATGATTAGCGTAAAACCTTTGCTTTGTTTCAGGATCAACGCACAGGTTCTCGTCAGTCGCACCTGGAGAAAGCTGAGAGGAGACGGGGGTAATGATTGTCGCAACTTGTAAATGAGAATCAGCAGTGGTACTATTCTTGTTGCTTTTAATGACTCGAATGGTTTGGTTATTGGAATTGAATTGATCGCTGAAGAGTGCAAGTGTAGGTGGTGGTGAAACCGTAATTACGGAAGATGGTCGCTCATCACCACTCATTTCACTTTTTGACATGGAATCATGCCTCCGCTTTGAATCAATACTTACATCACTGTCGTCATCATACATGCTGCTGTCGTGATTGATGATAGATTTACGATTCTTCCCTGATGCTGATGTTGCTGGACGCTTCTTTGCTTGTCGGGGTTTTGGTGTAGTAGGAGTTACGGCTGCTTTTGAGGCTAATTCTCTATCCTTTCGATATCTGTAAAAACAAAAAAGAGAAAACACATGAATAAAAATGGAACCAATACTCTGATGAGATGATTTGTCTTAAATTTTATTATTTACCTATCTAAAATTATCTTTCGTATTTATATGACATGCATGCATTATTCTAAAAAGGAAAAATCTTTGAATAAAGCAGTAATTGCCAATAAATAAGTAGGTAGGCATGTTGGATCAGAGAAATGTAAGCCAAAAATAAAACATATTAACGGATCCTACTAGCATGCTAAGAAAGCGCAGCCATTTGAACGGTTTCATTGGTTTTATAAATCATCATTACTATTATTTATTACACTGAACATTTCCATGACGTCTTTCCGTAATCACACAGCATCCAGATTCCGTATGTTTGTCGGTATCTTTGCTATGTACATATGCATAAAGTATTTCAGTGACATTGAATCTTAATCTTGTAAAGCATCTACTGACTGACCAGCAGTGAATTTAATTTCATTAAAATTTAAATGTCCCTAATGTCCCATCCATAATTGGTTTCACGTGAAATAACAAAGAAATGCTTCTACCAAGACTAATAATTCAGATAAGAAAAAAAGGTACGGACACTACAGTAGGCAGAAGATTTTGTTATTTTCATTTTTAATGAACTTTCCATCTTGTAATCCAACCCTTAAAAAGGCTTATATGTATTTGGAACAGGCAAACATACATTGACAAGAGGGTTGTCTGTCACTGCCACCACACATTATTGTCCCTCCCCATATTAAATAAAATATGATAATCTTGTATGCATTCACTGATATCTATGCTCACCTTGAGTTTATATGCATATCATATTGATGCAGTTTTAATAAATCAAGTTTTATCATCTCAATCGCTATCGCCTTTTACATTTATACAATGGCACGGTATATATTACAAGGTTTACATGAATATCCAATATTATTATTCCTAAGTACATGATAAAATTTGTGTTTCGGCAGCAAGTTAAAAACAACCAGACCGACCGGATGCCAATTTTCCCTGATAAGCACGTGTGAAGTACAATACACGGAGATACCCAGCTAATGCATTACTTTGTGATGGTACGTTTCAATATTTATTGGATTAAATGTGTTTTTTCATTGAAAATACATGGAATTCCCATTCAGCAAATGGAAACATTGTGAACTCATCATCATCATCGTTCCCATTGTGCTTTTTTTGCCTCCACGAGTTTAATGCATGGAGGACGAAGGTGGAGGATTTAAGAATTAATTACCTCTGAAAACAGAATGTATTGACATGCCGTCTAATCCTGATCATTGGCTGCATATATCATTTTTTATTACTTTATTTAGAGGTGAGAACTGTTGAAATTTAGTCATCATAAACCACAACATTAAGCAGCATGAACATTTTCTTAATGCCCTTTACAAACATCAGGATTTTCTTGATCCATTTACTAAAATCTGGTAAAATTTGGATACCTTCATCATATGTTTAATGCGTTTCTTTTTGTTGTGCGCTACTACCCTTATTTCTTTTACTAATTTCCATTTCTAGGACAAACGACAGAAAAGTCTTTAAATTTGTCATTCTTTTAATCCTAAGTTCTACTCGGTGCATCAGTCCTTCTCCAAAGGATAAAAACATCAAACTGCAAACTCCATAGGCAGCCTACTACTAAAAAAGGTCTTTGTCTCATAAAGTCGAGTGGATTTTAGGTACAACAACCAAATTACAAAATGTCTACCAGAGCTTGTACAGACAGCATACCTATCGAAAACAGCTCATCAACTTACACGAGTAGGTATTGTATAACCAGCTAGACAGAGGAAGATATGCAGACTTTGTTGCTGCACTAAACTAATCAAAAAAGAAGAAAAAAGTGTCTTTTTTTCTTCCTTTTTTTACCCAAGCTTAATAATTGTACACGCTTATACGTACATGATATACCTATTATTGTCTATAATCTTTCTCGTTATAGCAGCAACAATTTATTGCACTGACTGACTGATCACTAGGTAAGCTGAATGGAACATAAAGACATTGGCCAAGGTCATGTCCTCTACGGAGATTAAAATTATATGCTTTTTGTATTGAAAGGGTCGATTATTAAGAACCACAAAATGGTATGGAAACCAAAGGAACTTGTCACACAAGGTCCTTTTTATTCCTCTAAGTATATTCTATTAAGAAAAAAACATGCAACGCCATTATTTTTTATAATTTCTTTGGCAACACAGGGAACCAAATTGTTAAAGAAACCGAGCAAGTACACTTGAATGAAATCATCATGCGTGCTAACGTCACCCATCGGGGTGGTCTTTTTTTACCAGTGCTACAATGTTGGTCATCATGATGGGTTTTTTTGTAAAATGAAAATTTGCAAGTAACGTGAAATCCATGGTGCTTAATTTCGAATCTAAACGTTTTTCATCAAAGCTGATTGTTAGTGTTTTGCTGCCGCACTGATAATTATCGGTGATGTCATTGAGCAGACCACCAGGCGACGTGTGCACACATTCAAAAAACACATAAAGTGCTTAATTTATGTTTACTGCAGAATCCTGTCACTAAGCCTAGGAAACTGCCTACTACACCACCTACTTAAATTTGTTTGTTTGTTTGATGCATTAAGGTGATATAATAATAATTGTGGGGTATTTATCTTGTCACTGCCTTACGCAGGGATATCCACAGCCTCTATTGATTACCTATCTGCATAATTATTTATTGTCATACTTTTCATCCATTTTGACGAGATGCTGTTGTCTATAAGATTCAATGTTGAGATATTTCCATCCTGACGATGTACATGAGTACTTCCTTTTGTCGATAAAACCTTCGGATGCAAACTGTGCCGAAACGTATTAAAATGCAAACAAGTTGTGTACTTACGCATTCTGTTTAATGACAATTAACATCATTTACAGTTTCGCTACCCCATTCTAAGAAAAAAATGAAGAGCTTAATTATCATGAATTGCCGTCACCAGCATCATCACCACCAGGAAACATTTTCAATCAATTTTGTTCTCATGAAATGTATGAATGTTTATGAAAAGCCTGTAAATTATTGCCCATGTGAAATCATAAAGGGGAAAATAAATTAAAAACCACATTTTTCTCACCTTTCTAGCCACTGCTTGATTTGTTCTCCCTGTGCACTGTCATTGGTGATAACAGGTCGAAGGACACAATCATTGGATCTCTTGAGAATAGCGTCTGGATGATGGGGACAGTGACGGTTGGCGTGAGTGAAACGCACAGTGCATCTGCAATAAGGATAAAATTTAAAAAGCCATTATCAACAAAACTGTCTTATCAACATCAGCTCATATAAAGTCATTGCAAATATTGAGTAATAATACCTAAGTGGAGGACTGCACATGAAATACAACAACTGATATAAATGTCATTCATGTTCAACATTTAATATTGTAACATACTACACGGCAACATATCAAAATAAAACCTCTATCCTCCACACACGTCTATCATCCACCCTTTCCTACTCCACTTTATACATGAAAGGTTTTAATTGCAGGTATTCATCCGCCATTTTATTAATCCGCCCATGAGAAAAGAATAACTGGTTCCATGCAAAATAAAAGCCAATCAACTAAAAAGCTATTTATATATACGTAGTATACTAAAAAGCTTAAATAAATAAAGTCAAGTTTAAGCTATCTTCTTTTCAATTTTTTAATCGTCATCATCATCAACAACATTACTGCCGGGGAGCATTGGGATTTTAATAATGTTGCTTGAATTCACCAAATAAAAAATACTGCAGATTGTTAAACAACTTGATATAGTAAAAACGAGACAATAATCCTGTAAGTCTCATTTCAGCACCATTTCATCGTCCGGTTATCAAATATTGTGGAGTCACTGCTCCTGAAGTTTACATGATAAATACATTGATGTTGATTACGTGATTTATTTAACTCTTTTTTTCCATCAAAAAGCCACTTTAAACATGGTAATAGCTGCCAACAGGGCATTATTTGGGAAAACAAGTAGAGTACAAAAAACAAGCAAGGGTATTTGCCCTTTTTGCTTCGTCAGAATAGACCAAACAAAAAAATTAAATACAAGGGAAAACCATGAAAATCAACACTTGTGGAAATTGAAATGTGTACTTTTTGTTGGCTTTCCTACTTTGATCGGAAAAAGTGTTTGTTTGTGTGTACATTTCCTATTTTATGGAGCCATGATGATGATGACTTTGATGACTCTGTGACAATAGTAATGTGGCATAATGAAATTGGGATTTTATATGACAACAACATATGCGTACCTACATTTTCTATGAAAGGGTCGCAATTTCAACAGGGAAGTAGAATTCGATTATGCAAAAACAGATTTTTTTAAACAAAAAGTAATGAAAATGGAAACCGGAAAAGTTGATGAACAAATAAAGCAAAATTCTTACCCATCATGCGAGCAAACAAAAGGCTTTTCCCCAGCATGGAGCCTTTGATGTGTTTTCAGTTGACCGCTTTGAGTAAACGCCCGGCCGCAATCCGGGAAATCACACACATACGGTTTTTCTCCTGTGTGTGTTCTCAGATGAGCCTGAAGGGATTTCTCTCTGGGAAATACCCGGCCGCAGTAATTACATTTGATGGAACTGGGAGAGGAAGTGCCTTGCATGATGAGACTCATAACTACATCAGATCGAGGTCGTCCTCTTCTCTTTTCCCCTTCAGAGTCAGGGCTCTGCGGCCCACTGCAACATTTTGGACTGCCGGAAGATTCCATTATTGTTTTCAACCAATCGTCGTCCTCTTCGCCTGAAAAATGCCTTGCTTTGGGAATATTCCTACCACCACTGCTATTACAAAAAATACTGTCACTGGTGCTGCTGCTGCTATTGTTGATGAGAATATTTTCGGGAATCGGTGAGTTGCTGTTGTGGTCTCCTTCTCTGACAGTTGTACACTGCTTGACAGTTCTGCTGGCTTGTTTAGTTGAAAGATGGGTTGTAGACCGATTCACGGCTGAATGCTTATTATTATTAACCATAATAATATTATCTGATTCGGTGTCGGAGCACGACTCTGTTAAAGGTGTAACATAATTTGTTGTCGAGTCTGCAGCAGCTGAAATACTAGTAATTGTCTGCTTATACATATTATTTTCTTATGGTGCTGTACCAGCAGCCTGCAGAAGCACTTACAGAGATGCTACAACGACAGTAACAGCTCTCTCCACTGCTATACTCCAATCTCTTCTCTCTCTGGCCACTTTTGCTGATGATAACCAACTTAAACTTGGACTTATCTGTCAAAAAAACACAAACAGAATACAATAAATATGTAGGTATCGCATCAAAAAAAGTTTCACCATCCCCGTTCCTTTCCACTTGCATTATTTTATGCATGCATCATCGTCGTCACCAACAACATTCATTCAGACATCAGTCTCATAATCATCATCATCATCGGAAGAATAATCAAAAATTATAAAAGAAATTATAAGGTCCATTTCAAACTAATAACGGCCCTGCATGTAATAAGTACTATATTAACAATCATCCCCATCATATACTTGCATTTACATACCTACGTAGTTACTAAGAATACAAGGAGTATGAAAGTACATAAGAAAATACAGCATTTTCTTGGCATTGAAGTAGAAAAAATTGGTTTTCTTTTTCTTCCCTTTATAATTCGGTTAATGAATAATATGAGCATTTGTCAAAGGATGATCTGATCAGCAGCAGGAGAGCTAAAAACTGTGCTGACGAAATGGAACACACGATGATTTATGACTTGTAAAACAGCTAGTTTCTTCTCCTTTCTCCCATTCACATAACACATGCAACAAAGTACTAAGCACGAGATACTCGTGCAATAATATAAAGGAAACATTAAAACAAGAAGATAGTACTGAAAGACATTATATTAACGATTGGGTTGAAGTGGATGTCACTTTTCGTATTTGACTAATCCACCCTCTCTTGTTAAAGCATTTCATGTTAAAGTGAATGCATGAGATTTTTTTCCTTTTATTTAATTTCACAGTACATGATTAGATTCATGCATAACACATGAACAAAAAATTGGAACGAGTGAGAAGTAAAATGAGTGATATCGCATTTAATTAGTTGTTATCGTCATCGTCTTAACAAATTATTTTCTTCGTTTCATGGTGTAACGGATATTTCGTGTTTTTTCCTGATGGTAGCACCAGGACAAAAATTATTTTATAGTTTGCTGCCTGGTAGGAATTTTTTCGCTGTAATAATGAAGCACATTAAAATAAGAACGACGATAGATAAGACGTATAGCATATTAAAAGTAAGTAGCAAGTCGCCGAATTGGTGCCGACTGTAAAAATTAAGGCAACACTGAAATCTGTAGTGTTATATGGGAGGACTGAAGACATTTTATAATAAGAATTGAGAATTTATAACAAATTTGCTGCGCAGGCTACTAACTGACATACACGTAGATACATTTTGTATTTGGTTGGATGTGATAACAAACTGATTTGTTTGTCGAGTTATGGAAATGCACAGGCATTCTTTTTCAGTCATCATCATCATCATCGTCATCATCACAATATTAATATGCTGGTGTAGAGAAGTGCGATAGTGTTCTTCTCATATAATCACCATAAATATTATATCCTGTATAGCTGTTAATAAACCCACTTGATGTTTGGATTTAAAAATAGCAAAATCACAATGCATATTGACAATTTGCGAAAAAAAAATCCGCTTTAAATTATAAAGCAACCAGACATAGTGATGTCTTTTAAAATTTAGCTGTTCTTTATATTCGTTTCTCTGGAATCTGAATGTGGTACAGCTTTTCATTTTATATGCTGTGATTTTCATGGAATAAACCAATTTATAATTGTTAAAGACAAAATCATTTTTTTCTTCTCACGCGATAAATTCACAATAATTCGCGAACGACAAACCTAATTTTGTATATAGGATTAAACTACAGATTGTAATAATGAATATTATTTTATACCGTGTATATCGCATTCCATGGTTAACTATAAAGAGACCGATAATTCTAGCAGAAATTCAATACGAAATGTATGCCGCATGAAGACTATAAAGAAGCATTTATTTTTATGTGTCCATAGTACATGGTTCAAGTACGACACAGTGTCTGTAGCGTTAACTAATACTCAATGTATCAATTGTAGAGTAGAGAAAGATTTGCCTTTGCTTGTCAGACGTGACTTGACCAAACAAGAAAATTGAGTTCTTTCATGGCAATTCCTTCAAGTAAAGTGTATTATATATACATCCAGTAACAAAGAATTTTTTTTCTGTGCAAAATAATAGATTTTCCCCCATCACACAAGCATTTTCGTTAACGACAGATAGTTTTTTTTCGTGCTGGTAGATGAGATGTAAATGAACGGACGATTTTGATTTTAGAAACGACTTTCAAAGGAAGGAACACACAAACGTTTATCTCCTTTTTTCTTCCATTTTTGTACTTTTTTGCTAATCTTCTTAAATGAACCAACCAAGGTCGCCGTCAAAAAAAGTACAATCAAGTACATTGTTGAAGAAAGGGGGACGAAAATATACAAAATTGGGCTAATTTTACAAATCCTCTTAGGATTTGATACTTACTTACAATAGCAACATGGTACTAACATGACATTGTACATATGTATTATTATGCATATGATAGAGACTTTTTTATGATCATCATTTCTTTGTCAAATAAAAATTGTAGACACATGGAACAGATCACGAACCATTAAAACGTACCCACCACCACCGCATTTGACGTGTTCAACGACAAATTCATACGCCATATTACCTATTACTACGCACATGAGATTCTTCTGCTATGAGAGCAAATTTCAATCCGCACCATCCTGCGAAAATATTCCCATAAAAACTATCCAAGGGCAAATTTTGAGAGTAATGTACATTACTTTTTTATCTCTCTCTTCCCCACTTATTACTTTATGATGATGACATGTCCTCCGTACATTTTGCAGCTATTTTAAGTCCAACTACGTAATAATGTTCATAAGAATCCAAACAGTCAAAATATTCAACTACCTACAAAAAATAATAATGATGCTAATAGTCGGCAAAGGGTATTATGGAATATTATGAAAAAGAAAAATATGATGGTGGACGATGATAACGATGATGCTATCACCACACAGTCTTGTGGAAATTCGAGGTTCTTATAAACACCTATAGTAAAATATTGAACGTATGGAAACTTAAAGTGTACTAGGTAGGTATATGCATTCCCTAGTTTTTGTCATATTTTTTAACTTTTCTATGCAGGTATAGGTATAACCATCTCATACTGCCACAAAAATATTGTGACGACGTACAATAATGTATTGTGCTAGAAAAGACAACAATACAAACATCTTTTATATGCGCTGAGCAATTTTTTTTAGATATATGCATCATGCAAGCCTGGTAAATGGCACTTCTATATACTTATTTCATTCATTCTGTTGCCAAAGGGGGAATAATCAAATAGAAGATTTAATGGCCGTGGTGGTGGTTGAATGAAGAAGAAGAAGCAGCAGTTGATTTGATGCTACTGTTGATAACAATAATGAGAAGAATTTGATGTAAGTTGTGCATGCAGATGTTGTTGTGCGTCTAGGTTTTTTTGTTTCTTCTTCGTCTTTTTGGGTTTGGGCTCTTGTTACAAAGAAAGAAGACGGTGAAGAAGAAGGCGGGCGAGGGTTCTTGGTTTCTAAAGAGCTGTTCACATCTCAGCCACCAACTGTTGCTGCAGAAATGTGCGGTACTCTGAGAGCTTTCTTGGGGTGTCTCACGTGGATCCCTACTAAACTTGTAGGCAATGTTTCTAGGTGGTAGTGAGGAGAAAATGGTGCAACCCCTTTTGTCTGTTATTTACAAACGGTCCTTCTGAGGAGAAGCGCGAGACTTTTTACATTGCATGTGGTATGCTGATGGTGATCGTGTGTGAGGAGGACAGTGTTTTCTTTCATCAGCAAAAGTTGGACCAGGTAACACTGCGATTACCTGTGTGTATGGGTAATAATATGCACAGGTACGTAATAACAAGGCAACAGGTAATCGACAACAACGACCAAAGGTTGCTCACTAAATAATAATAATAGTAGTATCAATGTATCTACATACTATGGATTTTATATACAGACACTATATGAATGCATTTTTTTATAAAGTATACCAAAATTTATTATGTACATTTGTGTATGAGATGAGAAAAAAGTGGTTTTTCTCGACATTCTTAGAGACGTTACTGTAAATCAACCTGGAACATGTAAAAAAATGTGTGCATGCCTGAATTGTGTGTTCATGCCCATATATATGTATGTTGTAAAACTGTGCATGCGTAATCCATTCAAACGCTAAATTGCGCCATTAATTTTTCATTGTGACAATAATAATTCAACGGACTCGTCTTTTCATTCCCATGCTAGCACTTTCTGAAAATTCCCTTACTACTGCTTAAATGTCAACAGTCAATTAAATGGCAAGGCAGACAGATAAATGCAATTTTTCAGTCGAGACGGTAAGGGATGAGCAAGTCATTTTAAAAGGATACGGTTAGAAGGAAAGAGTAAAACTGATAAAGATATGGGTTTGCATTGCAAAGGAAAATTAAAAAACGGTTGAAATTTTAACTCTGTACCCAAGTTGTACCGTTATCTCTAAGAATAACAACAACAATAAAAATGTTTTTGTATCGCCGAGACACATACAAGCTTTACTTTTACCCCTTTTCCCTTCTGCGAGAAAAACTGTCGCCAATGCATTAACCACGCATAATAATAATAATATCTATAGTAACAAGAATACAGTATAAAAGGTACACACATTTTTCCCATTTATAAAGCTAACCAAGCATTTGTCAGTTTGTAGGTGTATATGCATATAGCAAGGTTTTTACAACGGTTTTACTACTACCACCACCACATCCTTCCATGAATGGATGTATATATAGAACCAAATGGCGGGTTAAAAGTCCACACTCTACACATATATATAAAACACACTTGCACTTTCACACATTTCATCATCATCTTCATACATTCAATTCGTTTCTACGTTGAATATCGGTCGGTACGCAGAGCAAATGTAAAAGGAAGAAACTCTCTGAACTTCAATAATAATATTGACACGATGTTGCTCGGCTATCAGTAGCTTTATGATGACCATTTATCAGTTTAACTTTAACTACTTTAAATATTCATGCATAAATAAATAGACTTTGAATACATTGACCATTGTCATCACCATCACGATGATCATTGCATATAAACTTCCTACTTGTTATTACATATCCAAAAAAAAGTTCTTGTGTAAAGTACACACACTGTCATCATCCCTGTGAGTGATTATTATTAAATGTACTGCAAGATTATCAAAAATCATGACAACCATGATAAGATGGATGTATGGAATTGAACTCTCAGAGTCATTCCGCGTTGTTATTATTATTATCATTAAAAAGATTGTCTGTCTTAAATGCCTTGCTGATGCTGCTATTTAATTATTATGTGCTTGCACTTTAATTTTTTCTCTTCCTTCACCATCATGATCATGTTCGTTTCTCTACACAATTATACGTAACGTACGTACAGCGACGTTTGTGTCAATGAATGAATCAATGAATGAAAGGGAGATTGCTGGAAAGTATTTTGGAAACAGTCACTAGCCACAAAACCATTACACAATTTAAACGGCTCACAGGACAAGATAAATAAATGCTAATAAAAAAAGAGTTGAGTAAACTGGTAAAAGGAGTACAGTGGATTTACGACGGCGCGGCGGCGGCAACAACAACAACATAATGCAACGTTACTACTTTTACTTCCTGGCTACCACTTTGTTGTTTTTCTCACAGTAAAATCCATGTTAAAATAAATATACGTTTTACTAGAATTTTATGCTGGAAGAGTGACGATGATTAATGAAAATGATGATTTTTTCATGCAAGCAATGTGCAAACAGAAAGAAAATGAAAATGTTAAATTATTGATAAAAACGTGAATAAAAACTGTTAAATACTTACCAGTTTTCCCAGATAGGGATTTAGTCCATCATCTTCCTCCGAACAAACTTTTGATGTTTAATCTACTGAATTTGAGTTCACTTGTATTTGATTGTTAACAAACTTTGCAGTACAGTCATTTTTGTTTTTTATAAAAACAGTTTGTTTGCTTGACACTCTTGACAGTGAGAAATATTGCATGACATCTTTGCAGATCAATTACTTTTAAAACACTCGTGCATTATTGTACTATGTTCGTTAATTAATATTTGTTTATACTTATATATGTGTATATATTGATTGTCGTACTCTTTGAAGTACATTTACTTAAAAATATTGATTGTCAGGACAACAAAAACTATTTAAGCGTATTGGTTTCTTGTTGAACACAACACAAAAGTATAACAAGACTATGATAAAATACTATGTAATTAAAAATATCGATTGCTATGATACGGCACAGTGATAATAAAATCAACAAGGTTGCATAAAATCATACAATGGTAATAATAACAATAATAATAAAAACTTTCTATAAAGGTATGTATTTAAAATGACGAGACAAGAAGGACAGTATAAAAGTCAAAAGTGTTTTTCAATCACTTTTTTTCTCATTTGAACGGAGGAAGACGAGGTACGGGAGAGAATGAATCGAAGAGTATGTAAGCCCGTTGAAGGATGGGAAACAAGTGTGCCTTAAAACCTTCCTGTCCTCCTCATCTTCATCAGCAGCAACAGCAGCAAAAGGCACGAAGAAGGAGAGCGCAGCAGCAGCAGCAAAAAGAAGAAAAAAAAAGATAACGAAACCCAAAAAACTGTTGCACTTGGGAAAACCGACTTGCCTCCTCTTTCTGCTAATATAATCTTCCATCCACAGCAGTAAACACAGTGCATGCATTATATTCAGCAGAAGAAGAAGTAGACAAGACACTACTAGTCCATATATAAACGATAAACATGAATACCTACACATTGAGAAAAGGAGACTTTACAGTAGACATATAATATTATGCATAACTCAGTATTCTCCTCATCATCAATATCATACTTTTTTTCTCTTCTTCTTGGCCGTCTTCGTCCCTGACTTGGAGCAACATGTGTGTGCATTTTCATCTTTACTTGTTCACTTACATTTAACCAAGTAACACACGACAATAGCACAAGCACCAGTTTTCATATAACGTGTCTTTCTTGGAGCAACAAGAGAAGAGAGGGATGTTGATCAGACAAGAAAAGAGAATAACTTTTTTCCATTATTAGTGTGCTTTAACAAAACATACGGTGGTGGTTGATATTGGTTTGCTGATGAGGACAGAGCAACGTTAATAATAATATAATAACAATAAGAATAAGAATAGTAAATGATGGAGAGGCGGAGAACATTGAGAGAGAAATGATGTGGCGGTGTAGTTGTTTGTTGTTCTATGTACATTCCTAGAGATCGATAGACAATGCAATGAAATGACTTGTTTTATAACAAGTTGGAATAAGTATTTTTTATACAAGAATGTTGGAGATTCTTGTATGATCACATTATGATTAGGTGGAGTGGAACCACATTTTCTTTTATTTTATTTTGTCTACGCGAAAAAAATTGTTTTTTGGAATCAAACAGCAACTTATTGCATTTTATGCGGTAATGCTAGCAAATGGCTGGAAGATGATGACGAAGAGACTAGTAGACACACGCTACATATGTTGCCATCGTACTTTTTCTATGATAGCAATTTGTATGTTCTTTTTTTATTTATTGCTTTTTCTCTCAATCTGATGGAGTCTGGAATCAACTCATATAGGCATACACTTTGCAACTAAGTTTGTACATGAAGATGATGATGAAAGGAGTTTGGTTGGAATAGGAATGCATGCATGTGACAAACAAACAAGCAAAAAGGGTTAGTTTTTTATCCATGCCTTGAAGAGACGCTTTAGAGATTGTTTCATTATTCTTCTTTTTTTCATTAAATTTGTGAACAAAATGCGAATATTTTGGGGGATGGAGTCGTTATTTATTTTTATATTGCAATTTCGCATTCGCAACTTTGAGGCATTCTTTATTTGCATAAAAAAATCACCGAATAGATTAGATGATTGTCAGTTATAGAGTGGTAATCATAATGACGATGGTGGTGGTGTAGTGATCCAGTGATGTAGTCAAGGAGGGAACTATCACACTCCACACAAAAGAATAAATTTTAGCATGGGTAGCTGGATGTATGAAAATGGAAAGAATTTGTATAAAAATACATAATACTCAGCTCAAATAAATTCTTTTATATAACTTGTAGACGACTGGGTAGGAGAGGAGCGAAAGTGTAATCCATTCCACTAACAAGCTTCGCTTGGGTACGCTCTTGTTGCAAAAAAAACACAAGCAGAAGTGCACACTGGTTTTGCTGCGACTGAATTAAAACTTCAATTCATGAACACGTTAAAACTTACAGTAAATCATGTGATAAAGCATTTAACTCGTAATAAATTTTGAAGAAAGTGATAATAGCATCATTTGGTGACAATGAAATAAAAAGAGCGAGTAGGCATGCAATAATGATATTAAGTAGGACAGAGAGAATAAAGACAAAGATGATAATGACTTTTTAAATTCTTCTCTGGCTAAGCTAGGTTAGGGCTACTCTGTTCGAATGCCTTGTTGTTGTATGCATTTTATACATTACTTTTTTGTACATTTATTTGCTTTAGANACCCATTATTTAGCGAATAATCCTTTGATAATGATGAGGATGTAATGAGAATTGGCAACAAAACTATAAAAGCAAAAAAAATCAACGGAGACCATAATAAGTCACTGTCAGAGGTTTGCCATAATATTTAATTCATACATTATCTTTATGTCCGGTAAGGCTATTATGTTGTAAATATGTAGATGAAACAAAAAATGCCTGCATTGATCATGCACTGTACTATAAAGAGAAAGAATAGTAGGTGTATGTGTTTATATGGTATTATTTTGTATATATTCCAATTTATTTTGTATGGCTGCTTGTGATTATTAGGTACATACGTTATTAGAATGAATGAGTTCAGTGCAGCGTGTTCACTGTTGTAACAGGACAAAGTTTTGGAGTTTGTAATAACTTTTTTATTGCTGTAGGTCGATAACTCTTTAATTTGCGTGTGTGGAGTGATTCAATGTCTAGCAGGCGACTTTTATGACAAACTGATAAACGTCAGTGCCAAGTACCAGCGAACATGAATGAATGTAAATTAGCATTAGGTTAACAATTTGCAAATCACAATTTAAGTTTCAACGACTTCTCTGTCAGCTTGCTCAAGCTCTTTTAAGTTCTGAGCGGTTCTGAATTTTTAAAATCCATTTCATAATAATTATATGCAAATGATCCGTTGGTTAATTACGAGGCATTAATATGAGAACGAGTATCAATCAGGCTAGACACTTTTACAGTTGAAAATCATATTGCCCCAGTTTGAAAAAAATATTGAGACAGCTATACATATTTTGTTATATAAATACATACACATAAAGACAGACTAGTTTTTTTTACTTCACTTGGCAATATTAATTATACCAATAACATAATAATATACTCCCTTTTATCCTTATTCAAACTTAACGTTTTCTATTATTGCTATAAGTGTTTTATGAAAAAAATTGTTTAAAACTAATAAACAAAGAATAATATTTTCTGTTTGGTAGATAAAAATGGTTAATAATTGAAAATAATTACTATAATGTATGATATTAATCAACACATGAGTTTCCATCGCCATGATAAAAATCTGCAGTTTAAAATTTTTAAATGGCTGGTCCATACTGGCTAATGAAATCGAAATCTTTTAAATCCTGAATGATCGTTTAAAAAATTAAAGCAAAAAATCAAAAAGGGAGCACGCAGTCATTCCATGATAATCGCTGGCTACGGATCATTGGCGGCACAAGACATTAAAGTTGGTATTCATGCAAGGATGTGGTTTTTTTAATTTGAAGAAAAGCTTTACCAAGAAAAGATTCTTTCTCTCATTCTATTTTTTCAACTTTGCTTGCTCGGTGAATCCTACCCGACCCGTTTGCACACGCTTTTCATTGGGCATGTGTTCTAAAACTTTTTTTTCCTTTTTCTGCAACAGCATCTTCTTGCAAACCGGCTGCTGCTGCTGGACCGTCATTCGGATTTTACACTGAGGATGACTGGCTACCTTTTTAGCAGCCTCTTTAAAAAAAAGAAGCAACACCTTTTTATCTTTAACTTTAGAAAAGTTTTTCTTGTAATAATGGGCAAAACACATGCCACATCTTTACATAAAATCCTACATCCCGGCAGATGAAAATTTATTGTTTAGAAAAGCACTGTAGTTACGGAAAATTTATGGTTGGTTATTAATCAAAAAAATGAAAAGATCATGTTTCCAAGAATATTTTTTCCCGATAATTAAGCAGAGGCACGACCCAGTCGTCAATAATCTGCTCTGATGACTATACAGACGTCTGCTGTTATATTTGGTATAGTGGTCCACCTTGGAGATAAAAATGCATAATCATTACCACCATCCATCACCCCACCGTCTTTGCACATTACTCTGCAGTAGTGTGCCGTAAATTAATCCAGACAAACAAAACACTCCGATTCGCAATCATTTGAAAAATAACTCTGGATGATTTCAGTAATCATATGTACTACTTCTCAACATCATCATGGGTATCATATCATCATTGTCTCTTTAACCGCTCAAACAAGTCTTTGTTAAAAAACAAAGAGGATGGACGTTGATGACGAGGATGAAGGTCTTCTTACTATCTCGACAAACCACCAACAAAGAACGGTGCTGCTGCTTCTGTAATTCGCCTTAGCCAAGAGTGGTACTGAAAAGACCGCAAATGCGTACTTTACTGCACATTTTCGCTCTACCGTTTCTCCTGACAATTTTTACTGTGGCTAGCAGAGGCAACAGCAGAAACGCCAAAACTTTCGTATCATGGCATCTCTCCACTTCTTATTATTATTTCATCACATTCGGGTTCTCATTTGCCACTTTACCTTTGTTCATTTTTATTACTGATATCAATAGTAATTTAGTACTGGTCTTATAGTGTGTGTGTACTGTGGTCTGTGTAGTGGAAGCTAGCAAAGAGAAGCGCAATATGTTATTTTGCAGGATGGTTTTTAAGCTGTTTGCTCGTTTCTTTTTCGTAGCGAAACAACCAGAGCAGCAAGTTTTGCAGTTGCCATATGGCAGGCTCCAAGAGGAAAAAGAAAACCACTCGCTGTATGACATAAAAAGTGCATCTTTTCTCATTTACTTTATTACGTGTCTACTCCACTCTTTGGCGAGAAGAGCAGATGTAAATGTACCACTTTTTAAGCAAAAAAAATATATGACCAAGTACGATTCTGAAAAGATGTTTTCGGATGATGATGCGATGGCAGAATGGAAGTGACTTTCAAGGTAACTTGTTACAATTAGGACTAGGACCAACAGTTTTCTATGATTCTTTAATGAGCCACTTAATTTCTGATCATTTTGGTTAGTAGAAAACCTAATCTTTCACAGTAATAGCAAATGGAACGGTGGTGCGTGTGTGCATGCTGTTGTCATTATTACTACCTTTACAACAATAGGCAATATTTATTGCATGTTGCAATAACCCACAAATGTTTGCAGAAGCAACAGTTAGCTTTGTAAATGAAGACTTTATTTAGTCCTTATTTTCCACGAAAACGTCAAAAGGATTACTACACATCTTTAGCTTTTGACTACACACTTTAAATCGT
>JAANSP010000933.1:0-17702 GCA_036850745.1 Homidia socia
CTGCTTTACTGGCTAATCGTCGGTGGTGAGATGATATTTTCACAATATTATCAAAAGCAAAACTCCTTCAAATATTGGACGCATTGTTGCTTACACATCTATAAAAATGCTTTTTAGGAATGAGCGTGATGGCTTTAATGCTTATTTGTTTTGTATTACACACACTTATATGGCTCTGCCTAAACTATAAAACATGCATAGTTAATGTTAATAAATTAGTGAAAACTGCATATAGAAAACAAAGATCGCAAACAATTTCATTGCATCTGTTCACGTCATAAACTTTACGAAGGTTACCTTACTTTAAATGGTTGGTACAAGCTTTTCATTATCAGCAAACGATGCGTTTTCCCGCTCTGTCTGCTCTGTACAGTCACTATCTCTGTACTGCACTAACACTACAAGATAGGTGGTGATGAGGCCGGCTATCTAGAAAAAAATATATACATACAATGTAAACGAGTACTTATTTCATATAAAACCGATGCTCATATTGAATTTATAGTTGGCATCTAATAATTTTGTTAAATTAAAATAATTAAAGTGAATTACAGATGTTAGCATCTTTCTATTTAGTACGAAAAACTGTCCCGGAGAAATGACCAATGGTTTTGCTTGAATCCTGTCGTGTAACATCAGCACCTAATTTAATACATCAAATATACACATAGATAGTTTTATTTCAGGTTATCGCTGTCTTCATATTTTTCTAAACGTGTGGTTATTTTACTTCTGTGTGGAGATTGGCCGTATCCGCACTGAGTTTACGTGAATGAAGTATAGATAAAACAGTTTTGCAAAAAGTTTCAATGCTTCCATTTACCTATTTCATTTAGCACAAAACATAACTTATTTTCACCATAATTCTCATGTTCGTAAAATTACATAATAATTCATTATAAATAGTATTTCGTTAAATGCATACCTCTTCTGTGAACCTTGAGCCAGCATCTACCAACCGGTAAATGTTCCAGATAAGCAGAACGGTAGCCAGTAAAACAAATACAGTTCCTTGATAGTTCCCTTGCTTTGTGATGACAAACAGAAAAAACAGCTGCATAATTACCAGTGTACTTGAGAAAAACAGCCAAACGGAAATTGGAACTTGAAACAAGGAGTTAAATACTGCAGTCCTTCCTTCCAACCAATTTATCTGATTCATAAGTAATTTCACTTTCTGAGTGAGAAAGTGAAGCTGTTTAGTTGAAGAAACGGGTGGTGTGTATTTGAATTTGCTGTTACTCCAAATTAAGCATCAATTTTGCAACTAGTGGCAGTAACGCGAAACAGCATGCTCAGCCACCGAATGTAGAGAAGGAACCACAGATAATTAAATACGTAGAGACAATTGGTGAGGAAAAAATCAAAGGAACCAACAATCACAAGGATTAGCTCCCAGGTGGAACGGTTTTCAAATAACGCAATTAGCCTGTGGAATGTCCAAAGGCTGTATCCGACTACGAGTGCAGACACGGTCAATAAAGCTAGTGCAAATTTACGTAACTCTCTGCGAAATTGGTTAATCCACTGTTGCATAATACTCCATAAAGTTTTTGCTTCTTTCATTTCCGACACTGGCTCATAAAGATTGCATGTGAAATTCGTCAAGCTTTCTTGAAAGTTTATCATTTTCGTTCGTTGAAAAAAGTAAACAATCCGCAGTAGCGTTTGCCCAACCATGGTAACAATATAGGTTAAATAATTTACAAGATTGTCTCCAGATTTAAGATTAAATATTTCGTTGCTCGTCTGCTGCGAAGTATCTGTGCGGGAGAACCAGTAAAGATAGACAACCTGGATTGAAAATTGTGCGAACAATAAAAGAGAAGGAATGCTGCATACAGAGAATTGGAATTCGCTTCGTTCGTTTATGGACAAAGGAACCAATCCAGCTATCTGATTGAATAGTAGAGGAACGCGGATCATCTTTCTTAACTGTACACGAACCTGCATTTCCTCTTCTTTGTTCTCTTTTTCTCTAATAAATTCATGTTTCCGCTTACTTTCTGCTTGGAACATTTTTTTGAATGCTTGTGGTAAAACAGCTATAATCCACAATCTGCCTATAACCAACTGGTACACTAATTTAATGTAGCACTTTCAAATGGTATATGACATTTTGTAGCCAGTAATATATCAAGAGGAGAAACACTAATGTCTGCATAAATTAATTAGTTATAATGCAGCAATTCTATTGATAATCGATGATGTGTTTGCATAAACGCTTAAAACTTTTTATTAGCAATTAAAATAACTTTTGATAGTAATCAAGGTGCTACTCCTTACATCAAATATAAAAATATATTATATAGAAAAAAAAACTTATCAATAGAAGAAAGCTAAAACATTTTTCTCAGTTTATGTGAAGGTATAGCTTTTACTCTAAATGTTTTGAACAGGTGTGGAAAGAAAAATGCCACTTCATTGTGCATTAACAAAACAGAACAAATGTCCGCCCGCAAAACAAATTTTTCGAATATAGCAACTTTATGGTTAAATGTTTCAAACAGAAAATAAAGGTGTTTTTCTACTTAAGTACATAATTGGCTATATTACAAATGCAACAAAAATTATTTTTTCCGGATGACTGGATATTACCATAAACCACTTGGCAATTTCATGGTCGCGCATGCAATCCATAATCAATATAAATGTTAAAATGAATCATTTATACGACAAACAAATTTTTTGGTAATTTTGCAAAATCCAGGTTAAAGATGGACAAGTCAACTAAGGCAAAATAGTTTTACTGAAAAAGATATAATGCAGCAGTACAAACCCCCCGCAATGCCCACTCACGAACCAGCGTGAACGTATTGAGAATATAAAATTCTATTACCCAAACAACTTTCATAACAATATTAACAGTATAGATTTAAGCAAAGTCAGTATATACAGAAGAAAAATCAAATAGGTACATTAAATTTCTCATATCCTCCAATCGGATCGCAAATTTTTATATTTTACAAGAATGATTGTGTTCATAGCCTAGATTTTTTGTTTTTTCATATAGCGGGAATTTGTATGGGAATTGGTCAACAACATAAACTGCACAAACAAACAAGCTTATTTACTGGGTATTAGCGCATACATCTGGGTACAGAAAATGGTTGTCGGATTTTAAATTCATTTTTACAAGTATACATATTTATAATTTTCTTCAGTGACAACCAAAATAAAAAAAACAACTGCAAGATATTTCTATTTCATCTGGTCATTTTACCTTAGCTTAAACTTTTATTTTCAATAATATACATTGACATTACTTTAAATTTTTTGTGTAAGCTTTGCATTATTCAGCACAAGCTGAATTTTAACGTTGTTCTCTAGAGTGACAGCCATTGTCTCTGAACTGCATCAACACTATAAGATATGTGGTGATGAGGCCAGCAATCTAAAAAAAACAATACATACACATATTACGAGTGAGAATTCAATTGGATTAAAACAGTTTGCCTGGTAATTATATATTTGGTATTTGTTTTTTGGAAAATTTGAGTAATTGAACTGAATTACGGATGTTAACATCTTTCTATTTAGTACAAAAAACTTTCCAGGTGAAATGACCAACGGTTTTGCTTGAATCCTGTCATGTAACATCAGTACCTAATTTAAAAATTAAAAATGTGCATCTTTCACATCTTCAAGTATACTATTCTATGTATCTAGGGTGAATATTATAGTGCACGTGTATGCAGTTAATTTACTTCTGTATGGAGATTGGCCGTATACGCACTTTGTTTACGTAAATCAAGTGTTGCTAACACATTTTTGCAAAACATTTCAATGCTTCCATTTACCTACATCATTTAGCATTCAATGTACCTTTTTTATATACATTCATCATAGTTGTCAAGTTTTCAAAACTACAACATAAATTTTTGCATATGTTATTTTGTCAATTTTACAATTTAATACCTCTTCTGTGAACCTCGAGCCAGCATCGGCCAACCGGTAAATGCTCCAAATTAGCATGACGGTAACCAGAAACGCAAATATAGTTACTTGGTAGATTCCGTGTTTTGTAGTGATAAACAGAAAAAACAGCTCCATAATTACAAGTGTACTTGAGAAAAACAACCAAATTGAAATTGGAACTTGAAATAAAGAGTTAAATGTTGCAGTACTTTCTTCCAACCAACTTATCTGAGTCATAAGAAATGGCGCTTTTTGAGTGAGAAAGTGAAGCTGTTGAGGAGAAGCAATAGGTGGTGTGCACTTGTAGAAACTTCTACTGCAATTTAAGGGGTCACTAGAACTAATTTTGGCGGCAGTTGCGCGAAACAGCATACTCAGCCAATGAATGTAAAGAAGGAACCACAGGTGATGAAATATGTATAGACAACTGGTGATGAAAAAATCAAAAGTACCGGCGCCCACCCAAACTAGCTTTAAGATTGAATGGTTTTGAAATGCCGAATTTAGCTTTTTGACCGCCCAGAGACTGCATCCTACTACAAGAGCAGATATGGTAACTAAAGCTAGTGCAAACTTGCGTATTTCTCTGCTTAATTGGGTAATCCACTGTTGCATAAAGTTCCATAAGTTTTTAATTGTTGGATCTTCAATTTTTGTCAATGGTACATACAATTTACATGTAAATTCCGTCATATTTTCCTGAAAATTTATAATTTTCTTCCTTTGAATAAAGTAGACAATCAGTAGTAGAGTTTGTCCTACCATGTTAACAATATAAGTCAAAGAATTAACGTAATTGTCGCCAGATTGAAAATTATATATTTCGTTACTGGTCTGCTGTGAAGTTTTTATGTCGGAAAACCAGTAAAGATAAGTAAGTTGGATGAAAAAATGTGCAAACATTATAAGTGAAGGAATGCTACATAGAGAGAATTGAAATTTGTTTTGTTCGTTTATGGACAATGGAACTAATCCTGCGATTTGATTGAATAATAGAGGATCTCGGAAAATCTTTCTAAGATGGACCCGTACCTGCATTTCGATTTCTTTGCTCTCCTTGTTTCTAGCAAATTCATAGGCCCACATAGTTTTTATTGGTAACATTCTTTTAATTGCGGGTTATGAAATTGCAACTCTCTCTAAATCTACCAACAGGTAATCTAATCCTAACAAACGTTTTTGAATGTTATATGACATTTTAGAGGCAATAAAACAAAAAGAGCAAAACTAAAATGTCCGCATAAACTAATTAGTTATAATAAAACTTTTGTATTGATTATTCAGGGAGTGTTTACATTAACCCATAACAGCCTTTCTATCGGCACATAAAATACAATGAAAGTAGTTACATAAATAGAACCACTGAAGCTAAAATATTTCTATCACTAGAAATAGTGATAGAAATTCTATCACTAATTAAATGTCTTTAATTCTAATTTTTTTCGAGAGGTTTGCAAATAAAAATGACACTTTTTATGGAATACACAAAACGTTTATCAAACAGTCACCCACAAAACAAATTTTTATGACACAGCATTTATGCATGACATATTTATGTATAGCATTAAGGTGTTTTTCTACTTTCGTAATTGGCTTTTACACAACCCATATTTATTTTTTCGGATAGCTGGTTACCATATCATGTGACAGGATTCCTGTCTGTCAATTTCGTAGCTGTGCATCTAATCCAAGTAAATGGTATACCTAATTCTTTAAACTGCTGAAAATATATTTTGGGAACTTAGCAGAATCCAGTTTCGGGTTTTAGCAGCAAACATGGAAAAGTCGGCAAAGGAAAAAAGTTTTTCGGATAGAGAAATTTTGCATTACAAATCGCCCACAGTTTCTACGCTTACATCTACTCTTGTTCCATCTCCAGTCGTTTCCAACTCCTTTTTGAAAATTTATAAAGGCATGATTGATGTATTGAGATATTGTGGAAGTTTTAACTGCGAAGTTGCTATAGAGCATATGGAAAACCGAGAAATATTTTACCCAAACAACTTTAATTACAATAATTATATGAGTAAACGCCAAAGACAATCCCAAAATATTAAGCTTGTAATTTCCTCAAATTTTTTTGCAAAATTCAAATATTTTGCGGAAAAGATTGCGTTTACAGCCTATTTCGTTTTCTTTATGTATCGACTTATAAGTTTGGGAATCTGCCAACAACAGAATAGTTGCGAAAATAAGCAAGCGTATTTACTGGGCATGAGTGCGTACATTTGGGTGCAGATAATGGTTGCTGGGATTTACNAGTTGCGAAAACAAGCAAGCGTATTTACTGGGCATGAGTGCGTACATTTGGGTGCAGATAATGGTTGCTGGGATTTACATTCAGACGCATTGGCGGCGATTTGAGATTTGCCAATTCTTTACACGATTGAATAAGGTCGACTGGATCATTTTTGAGGATGGTAAGAACGAATGACTTATGACTGTAAAGTGCGAGTGTAAACTATTTAACTGGTAATATATTCAATTTCCAGATTTATCTCAACGAGATCAGTATTTAAATCTTCATCAGCAAAATTGCAAGCGCATTCAAATATTTTTTCCCTTAGCTACTTCGATTGCATTGATACGTAGTTATTTTCAATGAAGTCCAGTCAATTTTATTTTTATCTAATTTTACAACGTTTTAAAATTTTTGTTTCATTTTTTCTGCATACTTTCCCCTATACTTCTCCAAACATAGTCCACCAATTTACATGAGCAAAAATATCTCTAGAGACGAATACTAGTTCACGACGTAAAAATCATAAAATTAAAAAATTTTCAGTTTTTTTGAAACTAAAAACGTTTTCTTCCGGATGTACTCATAAAATTTGGAAAAACAGAGTATCTGCAGTGTGCCCTATTGAAACAGTAATCAGTACGAGTATATTTAATGCATGCTGGACTCTGTATTGCTCTCTGAAAGATCTTTGAAAAATCGTATAATGCATTGTAAATGCAATTTACCCATATTTTGTTCTTTGATTTCTCTACTTGGACACTTGATAATTTCTCCTTTAGTTTTGGCCTGGGTTTGTATTAGTATGGTAGTACATTTGCAAAAAGAATTAATAGTTTTAGTTAAGCAGGGTACTGGAAAATCGATCGCGAATTTATGACTTGGTTGCTCTCTAAAATACCTCTGCGCAGATATGAGTGCTTTATGAATGCACTTCGCACACCAACATAAGAAGTATAAACCAAGATTTAAGGTTATTCACAATGACTTGGCACTATCACTGACCTTCTCTGCTATTTATCGCAAAAAAACCGTCTTTCCTCCTCCAATACACCCTTCGTTTTAGCAAAAAGTCTGTCATCATTTCTGCTTTTAGTTGTATCTGGTTTAAGTCTGTTTTTTCAATGAATGTTTTCTACTACGAATCCGTTGATGCCGTCAACTAATGTTTTATTGATGTGGCATTAGATTTACTTCATCCTTTTTAAACTTAAAGATAATTAAACTGAAAAAATTGCCTTTCGAAAAATTTACTTTCATCTGACAACGTAAATTTTGAATTTAGGAAACACTGTTGCTTATACTATCAGCTATAGCTCAGATAGTTAAAAACTTACTGCTACAAATGACCACTCATTTGAAAGCCATATTTTTAAGCTACCAGATGATGAGCATAAACTCTGAATCGAGGAAAGCGTATTAGAGAGATATCTTATCAAAGTTGACCGGACTTCATTGAAAATGCCTACGTATTTATCGGAGTGAATCATGCAAACCATCCGCACATCAGTGCACATTTGACCTCAATGTTCCTACAAGAAAATCGCAGTGTCCTTTTCTGCCGAGTTTCTTCTCATTTTCTACTGCTATCTGACAACGTATCAATTTTTCTGCTCATCACTTTTGCTGGCCATGTCTATAAAAGTTCTAATGGAACATTTGAATAACAAGAGGAATGATAAGGGAGAACTAACGGACTTAATTTTTAGCAAAGTAAGGAAATTTGAGTATCTTCGAGATCTAATGAATGAGTACAACGAAATTTACCGTGGACTCTTATTATTTTGTAAAGCTTTGATGATTGCAAAAATTGTCATGGCTAGCTATATTCCGCTTAAGCGATACAATGTATCAAGCATCAACACAGTCCATAGCAAATTTGGTACTCATTAAGGCGGCCATATGACGTTACACATTTTTGACTGCGTTTGAACAATAAATGTAGCAACAAATGTGCGACGTCATGTGTTTTTTCCCTGGGCCCCCTAATAAGTACCAAATTTGCTATGGACTGTGTTGATACTTGCAATGTATTGCCCCTATCTAGACTTCTTATATTTGTTGTGGTGACTGTACAATATTCTAACCAGGTTGTTAGATTGCTAACGAAAATGAGTGAAGTTTGGCATTAAAGTAGTCGATTTCGGGTGGTATGGTTGAAGAAACTTGCAAAAATGGATGTGACGGCGAGAGATGCAAGGATGGAATGCGGGTGTGATAGGTTAAGAAAATTTAACAATTGTAAAGCCTTGCTAGAATCTTGTGAGCCTTTCGGTTTCGAGTGCGGAAATTATTATACTGTAGGACGCAGCACTGTCCTAACATTTTTTTCTATTGTGACCAGCTACTTAATTGTTGTGCTACAGCTACAAATTTAAGGTTATCAGTTTTTAAACGAATAAAATAGTATTTAGCATGAAAATGCATAAATAAATCATTTTTACCTTTCTGTTTTACATTACTTCAGCTAAATAGAAAACTTTGAAAAATGATATTATCAAATGCAATCACTGTTAACAATTAAAATATCAATGACCTTTCTTGTAGTTTGCTAACTTGTAGCCCCCAGTATTCGTATCTTTAACATAAAACTATAAATATTAGCTAACTTAAAAATAATTACCATTTTCATTTTGAGTAAACACTTTCTTAAAGGAAACACCTAGGCCAAATTAATAATTCGCCAAAGCTCCCACTGAAATCTAAATGTATAAGCTCGAGATGGTAAACGTTGCATAGGTGACAAGTTAATTTATTCAACAAGACATTGAATTAATGCAACAAATTAACCCCATATTAAAATTAATAGTTAATAAATTACGATAATGAAACTCGCTGATTACAAAAATTTCATTTACGATCAACGAAAAATGTTAACTAGGAAAGCAAACACCATCAACTTTATTCGAAACAACCATTTATTTAGTGCATTCCGATTAACTAATGATCATTGAAAAGTCTTTTGCTACGGATTCAGTTGGATTTCCAAAAAAAACAGAAGGGCTCAAAAAATCTTAAAACATAGAAATCTAGAAATGAAAAATGGTGCAAAAATTTGCTGAATTCTTGCAAACCATTTGGCTCTGAGTGCAAAAGTTGTTACATCATTGGAACGGGAACAGTGCTAAAAAAATTCTGTTGTCACGAGCTACTTAATTGTCATGTTGGAGTTGCAAATTTAAAAAATAACACCGATAACGCGTTTCCCCCAACAATTTATGGTGTGTCAACAGAGCCATTCATAAAATTACTAAATTTGCGAGAAACGGTTATATTTACATTATTTTCGGTGATTGGGAACGAATTGGAAAATTAGCGAGGCATTTACATCGAAAGAAGTTAGACTAGAAAAAATATTAATTATGCAAATATGTATTTTCCTTATGTAATGCCATATCTTAAAGACTTTAATACTGTGTAAATATTATTTTGGCAGAAATGATCACAATTACCCTCCCACCTAATTAAAGTAAGAGCTTCTGTTGCTCTTAAGCATGCTCGTTCCAAACGTATTTTGGCTCTTGGTAATGCCCTTGAATTAAGAAGCGTCTGGATTAACTAACAAAAAGCAACAAATTAAGAAACTCGATAAAATGCATATTTTAGGCAAAAAGCAAGTTTTTGTAAAACCACTTTTGTCAAAGCACATGGCAGTTACATTCCCAAACTGGCCTGAATTACCTGAATCTCCATTAACATTTTTACAAATCTATAAAGGCATTATAAACTTTCTGAGAAATTTTGGAAGCTTCAATTTTGTAGTTTCAAATGCATCTAGTGTTCAGCAGACGTTTACTGTGAAAAAGAAAGTACAACTGCTTGTAAGCACCGACCCATGTACCAATTTCAAATATATAACAGCTAGAATAGCATACGCGATGTATATCATTTTCTTTGTGTGGCGATATTTCAGCTTGGCAAGCTGTGAGAGCTCCAAGTACTGCAAAAATAACAAAACATTCCTACTGAATTTGAGCGCGCGTTTCTTCATACAAGTAATGGTTGTTGGAATTCACATTTGTACGCATATACGAAGACAAAGTTTTTGCCAATTTTTCAACCGCTTCAACGATATGGACTGGATGATTTTTGAACGAGGGTTGTCACAAGTTATAGTAGTTTTTAGCAACAAATTGTTTTTGTGTCGAAAGTAAGGCTAATAAATATTTTATTTCTTTCTCCAGACACATTATATTGACACGAGTACGTAAGCCGTCTCAAGAGGACTCGGAGATTAATTTTTATATATTTTCCTCTTGTTACTACCGTGACCATAATTTTAGTGGCAGTAAACCACGCAAACCATCCGCAACTTGAAACGCACTTGACATCATTTTTTAATTGTGAAGGTGAATCTTTTTTTATGACTTGGCAATCTACCATCATTACATGTATCTCGTTTTTCTTGGAATTTACTATTGTCCTGTACAATTACCTGGCCGCTTATCAGTTTCTTTGCGCATCCGTCATTGTGGCAGACTCTATTAAAATTATGCTAGAGCACATCAACAGAAATGATGATCACCTGACATTATTATTTAGGAGCTCTGCAGAGACCTATTTTTATTTTAACTTGAAGATAAAGCAAATTCAAGATAAAGTTAAGAAATTTGACGCTCTTCGGAACTTAATGCAAGAGTATAACGACATTTACAGTGGTCTACAGCTACTTTGCAAAGCAATGATGCTTATACAAATTGTCATAACGAGTTACATTCCATTGAAAAGATTTAGCATTTTGCCAACTAGCAGTACCTTGGTTTTCGTGGCCTTGACCGTACATCATTGTGTGCAAACAATCCGCATGCTCGTTTCTATGGGCAATGTTCAAAACGAGAGTAAAAAGTTTCAAGAAAAATGGTTGGGAAGTATTGCAAGAATGAACTCATTAGTATGTGGCAAGGGTGAGTTGGGAGTTGACGCGATTAGTAAGTTGTACTTGTGCAAGGGTCTACTAGAATCATGTAAGCCATTCGGATTTGAGTTTGGGAATTGCTACACTGTTGGACGAGGGACTGTACTCACATTCTTTTCAATTGTAACGAGCTATTGGATTGTTATTCTTCAGTTGGAGATTTAGTTCTGGGCAAAGTTATGTAATATGGCGAATAAATAAAATGCCAACAATGGGGTGAACTTTTTATGAGCTAGAAAGCTGTGATGCAACATTAATAAGTCGGGGATTGTAGTTTCTAAATATTTGAAAGCGCATTCACAGAGCCAAACGTAGATAAAACGATATATTGATTAATTTGGAAGAACTTTCTTGAAATACTGAAGTCTCTACCATAGGTACATGGATATGGAAAATACAAGCTAGAAAATTATCATCTCTTTGTTACAAATCTTATTTCTGTCAATTTGTTACTAATTTCGAACTTTGTTGTCGATTCTATTATAATTAATTTTCATCCCTTAAGATGATCTTGGAAAAGATGGAAACGTAAGGGCTATTTTTACTAAATAAAAATATACCAAACACTCATAGTTTACCTTCATTTAACTTGTAAATTGATAAGGTTATTTTGACCTTGTTTTGTTTTCACGCAATTAGCTTGATTGAAGGTTAAACTTGGAAGCTGCCGTAATACAACTTTTTTGTAATATAAATACCGTGATTTACAGATCTGACCAAGTAGAAAGTAACAAATTAGCTGATTAAAACAATGTATGTCTGTTAATGACATCATTTATGTTCGTCTTTTATGCATAAATACTAGAATTTCGAGTGTAGTATATTAAAAACAAGATTGATAGACGTGCCACTTTTCTAGATGTTTATGTGTATGTAATTTGGATAACAGTCCTAATTAGTTTACTCTTCATACCACATAATGTAATGATGGTGATGCAAATATTTGTTAATTTTTATCTGTAGCAACTTTAATTTCGTTACAAACTAATAAAATAATGAATGGTAACCGTATTTTCTGACCGCTAGTGTTGATTCCGAAAGGCATAATATGTAAACTGAGGATTGTATCATAATCATTCTCCGTAACCACAAGATTACAAATAAACAATCAAGTATGTTGTACCAACCACGAGCAATAGTTTATACATAATGTGATGAGGTAACAGGACAAATAACGTCCTAATTAAATTTGCGTTGATTGTATACGGCGTAACCGTATGCTTGTTGGCGTCTTGTACTAAAAACAAAGTGTGATAATAAACCACCGAGAGTTGTTTTTAGTTGAGCTTGTGGAGGACGATTAGTCCGTTTATTCTATAAAGCAAGTTGACATAGTCAACATCATATCATCATCATATTGGCATCTTATGCCGTACAAAATGTATTACTCCAGCGTACAAGCTGGAGATCTTATTCTTTAATTTACATTATGTGTGCGCTGATGCACACCAGTAAATAGCAAACATCTTCACAGTCTAACTATCCTAAAGTTAGCTGTGTGCATATTAATAGTAAATACATGCACATGCACATAATATATTATATAGCGTGCCTTATTTTCCACACAAAGGATACAAGAAACGTCAGTTATTATCTTCCACAGGCAGTAAGCATAGCAAAATGTTTGACGTTGAGGTCACTCGCAAGAAGTTACACCTTTGCAATGGCTTTAAATGATCTCTCAGTTAAAATGGAAAAACGTGGAGAAAAAATTTCAATATTTCTTATAAAACCGCCAATACATAGTAAACATGATTATGCCAGAGCAAGTGAATCAGCTAAACAAACTTCCTCAAGATACAGTTTTACAAGTTTACAAGGGAATGATTGACATGATGAGAAACCTTGGAAGTATTCTGTTTGAAGTTGAAGAGAAATCTAAAGCCCAGCAATTTCCAGTGATTTCTAATGACATCACTGAAAGCAGCCGCCATCACAAACAGCCTCACAAAGCAGCACATCTTGTCTTATCGACCGACAGATTCACAATTTTCAAATATTTTGCAACCAAAGTGGTGTATGTTTTATACACAATATTTTTTATCTGGCGGTATCTTACATTGGCTAGTTGCAGAAATGAAAATGACTGCAAGGACAAGGAAATTTTTATATTTGGATTGAGCACATACATTTGGATACAACTGATGGTTATTGTAATTTACGTTTCAATGTACTGCAAACGGGAAAGAATTTGTCAGTTTTTTGTGCGGTTTAATGCTATTGACTGGGTTATTTTTGGAGAAGGTAAAAACTAATAAGTTGTAAATTTATATTAAATTTATTTATTCTAAAAAATATTCATTACTTTTACAGATTTGGCCAGTCGTACAAAATACTTAGAAAGTCACAGGAAAAACATCAACCGTGTCAAGATTTACTATCCAATAGTAAATTTGGGCGCATTCATTCTGGTTGGTTTGAACCACGCCAACCATCCTCACTTTAAGGCACACTTGACATCAATTTTCCTTGGCCGTGACGAGTCATTCTTTTCTTCTAGAACAACAGCACTTGTGACCATCTTCTCATATACCGCCGAATTCGTCCTTGTGTTTTATTCCTTCATGGCACTCTACCAGTTTTTATTTTCATCGGTGTAGGTCGCAGTTACAGTCCAGAGACTTTTGAAACATCTAAACAAAGAAAACAATAACAACCCAGTAATCACATCAGGTGAAACTTTTCCTGGAGCAAATCTAGCAGTGATTCAGGAAAAAGTAAGAAAGTTTGAAAGTCTTCGAGATCTGATGAAGGAATACAACGGTATTTATAGCGAGCTGCTGCTGGTGTGCAAAGCGCTGATTATTGTACAAATAGTCATAAGCACGTACATTCCATTAAAAAGGTTCAACGTTCTGCCAAATACCAGTCTTTTGGTGTTTGTGGCAATAACCATTCATCATTGCGTTCAGGTAATCAGGTTGCTAACAGCGATGGGCGGCGTATGGCGAGAGAGCACAAATTTTGGCGAAAAGTTGCTAAGCAGCATTGTCCAGAAAAACGTTGGGAGTGAGGAAGATTCGAAATTTGAGAGTGGCAACATGAAAAAGTTTTATTGGTGCAAAAGCCTAGTGGAATCATGTAAGCCGTTTGGATTTGAGTCCGGCAACTGCTATATTGTTGGTAGAAGTACGGTTCTAACATTCTTTTCCATTGTAACTAGTAATTTGATTGTTATGATGCAATTGGAAATTTAGATATGATGGTACAGCAGTCGTTCATTTAGTTTTGCTAAATAAAATTTTTGAATTTAACAATAAACTTTTAAGTAAAACATCGTTAAGTGGAATTTATTTTCATTTTCTCAACAAAACACGTAATTTTGAATAATTTTAAGCATTTTTTTATTAAATCTGCAAATTTTGATTTTTTTGAATTTTACAATAAACTTTTAATTAATGTCGTTAAGTGGATTTTATTTTTATTTTCTCAGCAGTACACGTGATTTTAAATAAGTTTTTAGCATTGATTTTATTAGACCTACAAATTTACTTGCATAGTTGCATAGCGATAACTCTGAAACGTGTAAATTTACACCACAGCTTCTCAATTCCCCACATCACCACTGAAATTAAAACAAACATTGTAAACATAACCCATAAAATTCTCAAGTCAGAAATTCTTACTCCGCTCGGATTCCGATCATTGGAACTCATTTCTAATTTTGAACATTCCCAGCGAAAGTGTTTGAAGCATTTTAACCTAACCCATAGAAGTAGACGACGTTTTACCTCGTCAAACTCTTTTGCAGTAGCAAATGGTATCATTTCTCTGGGGTCACTTACAAACTTGATCACTTGATACAAATCGTCATAGAACGTGTGCAAATCATGAACACCCGACTCCACTATTGAAGCTAACGTAGACTGAAATCTCTTAAGAAAATAACTTTCCTTTGTCAATGTCCAGTACCAAGCAACCGTAAAGTGAGGTCGCTCATTGATTTCATAAATTTGATGTTTGCCTAGCATTAGTAGGAATGGTTTGATAAGTGACGACTCTGTGAATCCGGAAAGGGTAAAATATGCAACCACAACTTGGTGGAACAAATGATGTCCAAATATTATGCTCCATTTTAATTATATGATTGTAAGATACTTTATAATTATCGCTATAGTTGGGAGTAGCAGCCAAAATTATTCGAAACAAACATAATTTTAAGTTCAGTGCAACTAAAGTCAAAGTCCACGTATTCATAAATTTAGTCGTCTGGTTGGACATGTAAATTCAATATGCCATCCAGAGCAGTTGTTGATTTTTTAGAAATACTTTTCACTGCTTCCGCCAAAATATCCATATTTCCAATAACCATTTCCTGTGTCCATTCCACTCCTCGTTTATCCGTTAACTGGAAACGCAAAAATGGAGGGCAAACCATTTTTTGGCAAATATGTTTTTCTCTGTCAATTTTACTTACATTTCTGGACAACTACTTGTATTTAANTCCACTCCTCGTTTATCCGTTAACTGGAAACGCAAAAATGGAGGGCAAACCATTTTTTGGCAAATATGTTTTTCTCTGTCCATTTTACTTACATTTCTGGACAACTACTTGTATTTAAAGCATACCAACAGAAGTTTTATAATTATTTTGTTCAACGTTTATATAATGATTGCAAAACTCAGCTTCTTAACCTGTCTTCTGTTCTTTACGAAAAACTCTGTACAAATATGCCTGCTTTTGAACTTTGTGTTTCGAAATCCGAAAGGATTAGTGTTTTCAAATGTGCGGAAGTGCCATAATCTCAAAGCTGGTTCTGGGGATGGATTACTTTTGGTCGCTTTGCTCATTTGTTGTTGCTCGTTTTTTGTTTTGTATACAATAATCGTTCCACTTGTGTTTCTCTTCGTTCCTTGCGTATCGTCCTTTGTAAGCGTATTTTTGCGTACAGGACAAAATATGAAAGAGGGATGGTATGCATTCACTTTGTTCGCCAGAGCTTTAAGTTTATGTGTTCACGTTCTAATATTTTTCCCATGTGCGGTTTTTGGGGCAAACACGATTGCGATTGTGTTTGTAGCGCTGCATGAAATCAGAACAAACTTGGATCAACTGAGGCGAGTATTGAATTAAATAGAGCGTCGCATTTATTTTTAAGTGTAAACTAAACTAAAGCGTTAGTTATAACTTGCGTTTATTTTTTTTCTAGGCTAGTCGTTCGTCAAAGTGGGTGTTGTGCAGAAGAATCAATACAATATCCAATGGGAATACTTTACAGAAAAATGCAAATTTTCGTGCTGATAAGCAATGAGTGTTTCCAGAATTATCTGTGGCCAGCGATTCTAGTAGTAGGCGCTGCAGTAATGATATTGATTCTATATTCTCTTTTGTTGTTTAATGACCAACTACCTAAGTACTTTCAGTTTGGGTTGATTAGTGTGCTGATGCTGATTGCATCCGTGTGCTGCATTGTGATGGATTTGGGTAGTCAGCCAATTCTAGTTTCTAAAAGTATTTTAGTAGGAACGACAAAATGGAGACAGCGTCGCTGGGCTAAACGATTTTTTCGTAGTTGCCCTGTAACCGCTTTGAAAATTGGCGACTTTCATAAAATGGACAGGGGAAGAATTTCCGCATTTATTAGATTCGTGTTGCAGCGGACATTGTTTCTAGTATTTAAAACAAAAACGGGAAACCACAAGAGCAACTTTACAATTAGTGGTTTGGAAAATGGGTGCTAAAAGCAGCGATCGTGATTCGTGGGTGGAATTCACTTATTGGTTATTCAAAGAATGTAATTAAAACACAATCCGACACATTGGTTTGTAGCAATGATCATGTTTGTAAATTGAGATACCAAGTTTCTACAAATAAATGAGTTAAAATAAATAAATAAATAGCCGTTAAAATGAATATATCAAATAAATGAGTTAAAATTTTAATAAATAGCAAACAAAACTGATTACTTTACATTATTTCTGAACAGAGGTCGGTCTAAATTTAAATTAGCTTATTAGCATTTTAATATTCATAGTTTTATCCACCAAATCTTAATAAATCTACTTGATTGTGAAATAAATCACTGTCTGCGAATGGCATAAATACATAAAGTATTCTACAAGTACATAAACTTTATTATAGTGACTCATCATGATTGAATGTTTACTGTTAAATGATCACAGTCAAAGATGTCAAAGATTGTTAAACTTTGGTTGGACGACAAGATGCTTTGAAACAAGCAGTTAATGTGACACCTACCATAATTGACCAAAAACGTAATCAGCTACTCAACATTAGAAACTTAAGCATGTTCCCGTTAGATAGTGCATTTAAGGAAATTGACTAATGCGTCAACAGCGTTGTTGACGCGTAAGATGGGCATTGATGCTGTCTAAACTCTAATGTCATACAAAATGTTGATGTTGTTCTTTGTAAAATTGGGTGACCTATAACAGGCTTTTCCGCTAAAACGTTAAAACGGTTAAAATGTTTTAGTTCTTATGTGCAATTTAGGGGAAAACGTAAGAGCGTAAAAGCGTAAGAGTAATGCGTCAACATGGGTGTTGACGCCAAAGAATAAAAACTTCCATTGTCCACTAAAATAAAGTGGAAATTTCCACTTTTGTCCAGTGGACAAAACTAAACTGTCCAGTGGATGCTTTTACTTATAGTATCAAAACTTCCACTGT
>JAANSP010000934.1:0-17702 GCA_036850745.1 Homidia socia
ATGGCATTTTGATATAATACCCGAGAAAAATATTTATGCAGTCAAACAGATGGAAAAAGAGAGGAATGGCGTTGGTTCCCATGCGCTATCCTTTGGACTACTTTGGTTCCACAAAATTCCCCGTGTTTATTGCCATTTACAAGAACGATGGAACTGTTGCAGTATCCACCGGTGGGGTGGAATGTGGCCAAGGCTTGAACACAAAAGTGAGTTAACCTATTATAGTAACTTTAGAACTTATGAAAAGATGAGCGAATAATGTTACAGTAAATTCATATTCCAGTGATTGCATTAATATTTTATAGGTTGCTCAAGCCGTTGCATATGAACTTGGAATACCCATTGAAAAAATCAAAGTGAAGCCATCAAACAACCTCACTGCTCCAAATGCAGATTGCACTGGTGGATCCATATCCAGCGAACTGTGTGTTTTTGTATGTTATTTCTATAAAAAAGGACTAAATTCGTGTATGTTGCTTCGTTATCAGCAACAACAGTAGCAAAAAATCTTTTTATTCAAATTTTCAACTTTTTTTGATGTAATTGTTATTAGGGTGCCATAATGTGCTGTAAAGTTTTAAATGAAAGGATGAAACCAATTAAGGATAAATCCAAGGGTGCCACATGGGATGCCCTTATCAAACTCTGTTACAATAGTGGAATGAGTCTCTGCGCATCGTATATGTAAAGGACCAAATTTGTCTTCATAAATTTCTTAAACTTCATCATAAAATGTTTGTATTTTTTCCTTTTAGGCCTGGACCACAAGATAATTTAAGTAACTATGATATTTGGGTTGTAAACTTGACCGAGGTAGAGATTGACTGTTTGACTGGGGAAAGCAAGGTATTCTCCATTTTCAGGATTTTTTTCAGGGCTAGTGAAGTGCGTTTCCAGAAATTTAATTGTTATTAATCCTGATTTTCAATTTTGTAGATAGTCAGAGTGGATATAATTGAGGATGCTGGGAAAAGCCTTAATCCGGAGATAGATATTGGCCAGGTGGAAGGAGCATTAGCAATGGGAATAGGTAAGATGCAAAAATTTAATGCGACCAGCAATTCCAATTCAATTTTTAGAATATATTTCTCAATTCAAAATTTCACTACTTATTTCTAAGGACTATGGACAACTGAAAAGCTTGTTTATGGCAGCAACCCATTAGCACTGCTTACTCATAACACTTGGGTATCTACTTTTAAAATATATTTCTAATCCTGTATGATTATCAGTTATTTACACGCAAAGTACTTACTATTGAAAACTATTACGCACAATTTATAGACTTATAAACCACCTCTGCCAAAGGACATTGCAGAAGATTTGAGAATAACTTTGCTGAAAAACGCTCCAAATCCCATAGGGATTTTGAGGTCTAAAGGTTAGTTACGCTGCTTTATAAATATTTTACGATGCAAAAAAGTATATCCAATGTAAAACTACGCCTGAATGACAAATTGGCAAAGTAAAAGTATCTCTTTTTATCTGTAGCTACCGGTGAGCCACCTCTTTGTTCTAGTGTGTGTGTGCTCTTTGCTTTAAGAAATGCCATTTACGCGGCTCGAAAGGATGCTGGAAATGCGGACTGGTTTCGATTAGGTAAGCTATTTAAACATTAAAATTATCTTTCAGTTGGGACATGCGTTTTTATGAATGATGAAATGATGTATTTCATGTTTTCTAGATGGACCTGTTACTCCAGAAGATATTTTGCTGAAATCATTAACATCTCCAGTACAATTTAGCCTCTAATTTTACATTTTAAAGTAGTACGTTCCATCAAGAAATTCCATATGCTTACGGAGATTAAAGTGATTCTATAAACTGTTAAATAACATTCAAGCTTTAATATTGAAATAAAAAAATTAATATAGGAACATAGTGAACTATTCACTCATAAAGTACTCAAACACGACAAAACTTTTTCTTTTTTAAAGAAATTAATTTCGCTCCGAAAAGCGCAACAGTGTATTGCTCTTCATGAATTTTCTTTTAAATACTCGTAATTAAGCTCACCATTCTCGATTTAATAACACCAATAAAGTAACTGCAGATTGTATTTAGGTTATCATTATCAGTAGTACAGAACACTTAAAAATTATTAGCATACATTGTACCTTTGCTCTCGAAAGATGAAGGGCAAGCAAATAATAAATTAGTTGCCTACATGTTTGCCCATTTTTCGAAAGTCGACATGGATTTATCTCAACTTGCCCCATTTGTTCCATTCATTCCATTTTCCATCTTGATTAACTAAAACATGATGGTTTTCACTTAAAAGACTTTTCACAATGTATTGTGTGATGACAGTTTATAAATAGCGGTTATTATTAATCACTAGTATTCAAACTCATTGAAGCAATGATGAAAGAGTTTTGAACAGCATCAAACACTTTTATTCTCGTTTACGATATACCTACCTACACAAACAAATGGACAGACGAGACCAAGCAAGTGACAATAATAACGCCATTGATAGACATAAGCTTATAGCATCATTGTCGTTACAACAAGTGCAGAACAAAAAACATTTCGTTCTCTATAAAAATGGGTTTCTATGTATTATTGCTACCTCTACGTATTGTATAAATATTCAGTGACGTGTGTGTCCATATACATTTATAAAGATTGTGAATCACAATTTGTGATTGATGTAGTCATGAATAAAATAGGCAGGTAATATTAAGCAGTATGTAAAGCCTGAAATATAAAATACATAACTCCTGCATTAAAATTACACTATCTTACGAGACATGAATCTGTGATCATTGCATAACAGTTTTAGTGATAGGATGACCTTCAGTTTCAATTGTTTTTTCAGCACAATACTATCAGGCATGACATTGCTGTTATATAGTTGAAATAGGAGAAGAACCATTCGTACATTATGTAAATATACTAAACTGTGGAGCATTGGAGCAGCAAAACTTTAAAGAACAACTTGACTGAAATCTGTCAGTCCAACTTTTTCTCTTTAGCAAATCAAAATTGAGCAAAAAATAATAATGCTCATTTTTATTATGCTACTCAGGTGAGCAATATAACTAAATGTAGATGAAAAACAATTTATGAAGGACTTTTACATATAAGACATTTTCAAAAGTCTCAGCAGTTCCATTGAATTTGTTCTTCATGATGTCGATGGTCTTGCTTGACGCAGTAGTAAACACTCACTCAATTCAAGGACGAGTTAAGCTGGGCATTTTTGTCACTATTAAATTGTGGACATTATCATTTTATCAATTGTGTAGCGTATTCTGTTTGTCTAAGGAAAACCCATCATTTCCATGACAATTCTGTTTATTGAGTTTGGTCGATAAACTAATTTTCGGCACAACGATTTGTTTCCATAGGTGCCATTTAAAGCAGTCCGCCATATTAATGTAGTTTTCCGCAATCCACACAACCTATAAAGTCGTTTTAGTACCATATAATCCAAGAAACAAGCCACGTTGCTTCTCTGCTGATCTATTTCTAGGACCCCTACATACGAATCATACGAATACATTTTCCCCTTGAATGTTTTACTTTACACAAGTAAATATAAAGGAAAAGTAAAAGAAATTCCGGCTTTCGTTGCCAATTGCCACGCCTTGGCTTTTCGAGCCTAAAATGAAAATGTTTTTTTGTATGCATCAACTTTTCCACTCTCTGACACCACCTACACGTATTGACTGGTGGGTGTTTTGTTGTTGGAGGTTGGAGGATATGAATGTTTTTCAGCATGCCAGCAATTATATGCATAAATATTTTGGCATGTCAAAGCTCCAATTTAATGTCACACTAATAATATATGAAAACAGCAGATAAATAAATACAAGTCGGATACATACCAAACCAACACAAATTCAATTTTTCAGCATATGCTATGCATTATTAGCCAGTCAGCCACATTGCAAAAATTTGCAGTTCTTCTTTTCTTGCACTTTGTTGTGATGATTTTGTCACCGTTTCACAGCTTATAGTGTGGACATAATTGGCTAGCTTCAGACATTTGGACAAAAAAACAGCGGAGCAAGATCAAGAGTAAATAGTAATAAAAGCAATAATTGTAGTTACAATTACAAAATGCTTGAATATATTTTAGTTTATCTCATATCATTTTCATCTGTATTCATCATCATTATTATCATCTCTCCATTACATATCATCTCATCGTCCAACCTGACAGACAGCCGCATACAAAAAGTGTTTCTTCTTTTTACATGATGAATCATCATATATGATGATGAAAAATATGATGAAAAATGCAAATGATCATCATTGATGATCATTTGCATTTTTCATCATATTCGGTTTCGGTGGTGGTGAACAAGGACAATCTTTTCTTTTTATTGACCACTCTCCTCACGAGCCACTTGGTTGAACCGAGCACAAAAAGCGGAGTATATTTTTGTTGGCTGAATAAAAAAAAAACTATTCCGCTCCGCACGGCAGCTGACTAAATTTTTGTTGTGCTCGTCAGCAGTCTGTCGACTGTCGATTCTCAAAAAATACAATCCTCCTCCATAATATGAGAAGGAAAACAGTTGCCATTGCCGTTATATTATAATTTGCATTTTTCATCATATTCGGTTTCGGTATATATGATCACTTCATAAAACCCATTTCTCCTGATGAAATACGGTGGTGAACAAAACAAGGACAATCTTTTCTTTTTATTGACCACTCTCCTCACGAGCCACTTGGTTGAACCGAGCACAAAAAGCGGATTATATTTTTGTTGGCTGAATAAAAAAAAAGTATTCCGCTCCGCACGGCAGCTGACTAAATTTTTGTTGTGCTCGTCAGCAGTCTGTCGACTGTGGATTCTCAAAAAATACAATCCTCCTCCATATGAGAAGGAAAACAGTTGCCATTGCCGTTATATTATATTGCGTTGCAACACTTGCAAGTTGCAACAACCAAGAAATTTTGGGAGAGAAATTGTGCGATTGAGGAAAAGAAAGCTGTTGTTGTTGTGCATGGAACAGTGGAGTTTGTGCATATTATTGGAGATTTAATTAGGTAAAGTAATAGTCAGTCAATACATTGACGAAGAGAGCTGCTAGCCTAGAAGATCCGGATCATCATCATATTCATATATATACTGATTGCGTTGCAACACTTGCAAGTTGCAACAACCAAGAAATTTTGGGAGAGAAATTGTGCGATTGAGGAAAAGAAAGCTGTTGTTGTTGTGCATGGAACAGTGAAGTGTGTGCATATTATTGGAGATTTAATTAGGTAAAGTAATAGTAATAGTCAGTCAATACATTGACGAAGAGAGCTGCTAGCCTAGAAGATCCGGATCATCATCATATTCATTATCATCATGTGAAACGGTGTTTGGCCACAGTTCAGCAGAGATAATTGGCATCCACTAATAATACTTATTGCATATGTATATGAAAAAAGGCCATTAGTAGGTGGAGGAAGAAGGACATCAAAAGGCTAAGAAGAAGCACAAGCAAAGCTGGGACGTTAACAGCTTGGCAGGCGTAATAATAGTATAAATAAAATTAACAATACATGTAGGTACTTGATCAACACGATCGCGGTTTTGGAAGCAATTTTCGTAGTTATCCTTAATTGAATTATGTATAAAAGAGAACTGGACGACTGGTAGCTGTTTGTAATAGGAAAATACAAAAAATATCTTATAGCTTTCTGCTTAGTAGATATTTTTTGGCGATTTCAAATACGTGTTTGAATAAAAGTAGCTTTTAAAAATTCTGAATGTAGGGAACCAGATTAATAGTGATTTGATGTGCTGTTTTATTTATAGTAGTGGACAACTTGATCAGTTTTTATTTCACTTTATTACAGCTACCTGTGAACGGGATTGTTTGTTGTATATGATTCACTTTTAAAATACTTACAAATTGGGGAAATATGGCTACTCAAACGAATCATGTGAAAGCCGGCTTGGCCATTCTAGTTTGTTATGATTGGCTGCTGCTCCAACGTAATCTTTCTAGAGCTCCTAGTAAAGTAAGTGCTTTATCGCAACAGCAAAATTTTCTACAAAAGTTAGGTCGTGTTTTAAAATACGGTTTCTTCAACTTTACAGGCAAGATCCAGGATGTGGAAATCTGATTAACTTTTGTCAGTTTCTGATTATTTCACTAGAGGGATTCATAACAACTTTACGATGTGGAACAAAGAAAATTAATGTGCCAATTTCGTAAGTAAAAAATATACATAGTTTCAATTACTGTTGAGTATCGTGTAAAAATATTGTCGTGTATAATGCATTGTATGGATGAATTTAGCTAATTTACGGAATTGTTTTTACAGAGAATATATTACCTTGGTAGTATTTTTCTTCATTGTCAGCACTGCCAATAACATGGCCTTTAATTTCAATATCTCAATGACATTGCATCTTATATTCCGAGCTGTAAGTTACTTTGATTTATTTTTTTAAAGTCATTTAAAATGTACTGGGAATACAGTTTATTCAGCTGTATTTTCTTCACCACCTGCTTGCTATAATTGATGACATTAAATGATAATTTTAGGGATCTCTAATGGCAAACATGATTCTCGGGATGATAATCATGCATAAACGATATAATCCACAACGGTACATTTCAGTTGCAATGATCTCACTTGGTATTGCAATTTGCACAATTGTTTCTGGAAAAGATATGAAAGTAATAAAAACTAACGCTTACAAGTAGTACTTGAGATGGCTACTTTTCACATTAAAAACTGTATATTATAATAATGTTGATTTACAGGACAAAGCCAGCTCTGTTATTTCTGAAGACGGCGGTGGATTTTCCGATTATTTCTGGTGGACAGTTGGTTAGTTAGTATAAAGTTTAATCAACTCACTTTTGGCCAAAGTATTTATGAGCATTTAGCAAAAGTAATATTTTTTTATTATATTTAATGTCATTTAGGAATTTCTATTCTATTGGGTGCGCTGTTTTTGTCAGCAAGAATGGGTTTGTATCAAGAAGTTTTGTATGCAAAATATGGAAAACATCCCAGGGAAGCGCTGTTCTTTACTGTGTGTATTCTAATTCAAAATGCTACATATTTTGTCAAATTTTTGTGTGTAATGTTTTATTTCTAAAATTGTTTCTTGTTGTAACATGAAGCACTTTCTGCCACTGCCTGGATACGCTCTCTTAATGACCGATTTGGCATCACACATCAAAATCGCAAACAGTTCTGCCCCCGTTGATGTTCTCGGCTTTGCAGTTCCTATTTTGTGGTTGTACATGGCTGGAAATGTACTTACACAGTAAGTGCTATACGTACAAATACTGGCTACATTAAAAACGGAAACTGCAACATCAATGAAATGTTTGTTTTATTTGTACAGGTGCTGTTGCATAAATTCAGTCTTTGTACTGACAACGGAATGTGCATCGTTGACTGTGACTTTGGTGGTTACTTTGCGAAAGTTTGTCAGTTTGATTGTTTCCATCTACTATTTTGGCAACCCATTTACAGCAGCACATTGGTTTGGTACAATTTTGGTGTTTGCGGGTACAATATTGTATTCTGACATACCTGGAATGATCAGACAGTCCAGAGAGAAAAGTCTTAAAAAGGCTGATTAGTTTCTTTCAAGTCACGTCTATTGCTTTTATATATTATTTTGTTTTACCTTTGTTCCACGTTGTGGAAAGACCTTACCCTTAAGTGCGATTTCGTGCAATGTAGCACAAATAGGAAGGACGCAAAGAAAGGTCAGACCATCAGTTTTATTAGTGCATCCAGGGTTTCCTGTTCCTATGATATTCTCTACGGTTTATAAAAACACAATGTAAACCAATACCCTCTTATTTAAAATACTCTGGAATTTTAGTTTGTAATACCGTTTTAAATACGTAGAATTTAGCTATAGTACCAAGTACATAATAAGTAAAATATGATGTATTGTTCGTAAAAGAGTGCAATAATCAATGTATTCTTAAGATAAGTAAAATAAAAAATGATTTGTTGTAGCACCGGTGACCTGCTAAAATTTCTTCTATCAGCATTTAAAACAATAAATAATTAAAATGGACACGTGCTTTGTTTTAGGATGTTACTCTTTCCCGCAGCAAAATAAGTATCAGGTATTCTTCAGGTATTCCTTAACTAATTCTAAAATGTATTAATTTACAGAAACGTTGTATGCATGATCAAATGACCTGACTTTGATCCTTACACGTTTAGATTACCTGAAATATTCACAATAACAGAAACAAAAACTCAAGCAGCAGTCAACTTATAGCTAAAAAAAGTAAGTCAATCAGTTTAGATGTTAAAAAGATGCTAGCACAATATACAATATATAGTATGATAACAATAACCAAATGAAGATAACTGTAAAACGCCAAAAATGTGGTGCATTCATTCAATTTCTTCGCTATATATTTACTAAACTAAAAAAACTGATTAGCTGTACCAAATATGTTAAGATATATAGTTTGCAATGGATGACATGGCAACGTATTATTTCATCTTTCAAAGAAAACAAAAAATATTTAAGTACATAATAGATTTAAAAGAAAAATTATTAAACATTCTCATAAACCAATGTTTTGTAAGGTTTTGTTTGTTTATTTATTACAATGAAATATTAGTTTAAAAAATTGAAATTATTTTGTTGTCGGATTTTCTTGGATGTAACTTCATAATAATATATTATGACATGGTAATTGTGATAGCATGAAATACTATGAAAGCGATAAAATCCTAACAAAGCTGTTATGAAAAAATACTTGATTATTATTATTATTACATTATTCAAAGAAAAATAAAAGTTATATATTTTCAATTCGTAACAATCCAACTTGACTATACAAAAGTTATTTTTCCCAGTCAAAGCATTTTCTAAATGCAGGGAAAAGTGCTACGTGGCACGAGTGGAACTTTAGCTTTATGCTAGGAAGAGTTTTGGATTCACGAAATCTACATACATACCTAACTGAGGAGAATCATTATCAGTTCAGCATAATGGGCAATTACTAATTACAAGTAATTAATTGTCAACGCATCATCATTTAGAAGTAGGTGAGCTTATTACAGTAAACTGTACTGAAAGAAAATTAGTAAAGTACAGCTATTTTGTATATAGTAATCTTTCATGCATCTTTTATTTGCATTTTGATTTGAGTAGGCATTGTAATGCATTACTGCATGTCTACCTACAAAATTATTCTATCATCTCATCTCATCATCGTCATTCATCACTCATAATTTTTTTCACACCAGCAGCAGCCAAGCCACCTAACGCAACACAGCTCTTCATACAAATGCACAAATAAGAAAGAGAAAGGGAGTAAGCTAGCTGGTCGGTCGGTGAATAATCTATCTACCTGTCCATGTCTGTGTGTGTCTATTGTATATTGTATTCCTTTTTTGTACTAGTGTTTAGTATATTAGGTATTTCGCACGAAGGAAATATGAAATTTTTGCTGTACTGACTTGTTGTGCCCGACCGAACCGAAGACGATAAAATGATGTGGTGGTGACGGCGAGTTTTAATTATTACAGATCTACATAGTTGGCGGGGGCAGGCTGGGATTTTATAACTAATTAATAATTATTTGATGTTGTTTTAATTGTCAGCAGCAGATTTAATAGTTTTCAAACGAACGGCCTAATTTGCGTTTTCTTCAAGCTGTTTGATAGGCAAATCTCTACCATCTATCATGCTCATCTGTTGTCTATTATTTATCTATACATAACCGCAGGCAGGAATCAGTTGTCTCTGTGTTGTGGTTAAAAAAGGAAGAAAGCGATGACTCATATTGGTAACATTGATTGTTGCAGTACTTTGAAATTAAATGTGTAGGTAGGTAGACACAATCAGTAAAGTCAAAGATCCGCATATTCCGCATATTGTATGCATTTTCAAAAACGCTGAATTTGTGTTCCTGTGCGTATGTTGTGACAATTTAGGTGGAGTTGAAAAGTATCGGATAATTTTGTGATTGTGTGATTAAGTGGTTAATGTGTAAATCCGTTATTAGTTTTAGATAAAAAAGAGTTTACCGCAGGCGAAGAGTGAGCTTTTTGCTTCACGTATAGAATTTTGAAAGTATTCTGTCGTATGTCTGGTTGACCCAGCTAGCTACTGGAGTATTATAGTAGCTATTTTTTAGTGTGGCCACCATTAATACAATACCTTTTTTATTGTCAGAGTGCAGAAAACTGAGGGAATTTGTCATGTCGTGTGCAGTTTATTTAATATTTGAGTAAAACTTCTTTCAATACGCCGGTTGTTTCCGGTCGTTGAATTTATAGTTGCTCCCAAAGTGGTTTTGTTGAACATACGATACGAAAAAAGTCATCATGTCGTCGTCTGCTGTGTTTATTTTGGATGTGAAGGGAAAGGTTAGTTGACAGCGAATTCAGCCAAGCAATTTTAAGATTTTGTAAAATAAAATGTATTATTAATTTTTAGTTCTTGGTTTAGTTTGTACATTTCATTCACAGTAATGATTGTGTAGTTGGCAATTTAATTCCTTGATACTTAAATATTGAATGATCGCAGGTGCTCATCTCCAGAAACTATCGAGGGGACACAGACATGGGCTCAATAGAGAAGTTCATGCCGTTACTAATGGAAAAGGAGGAGGAAGGGAATGTCACCCCGATTTTGCTTACAAATGACTGTACCTTTGCTTACATAAAGCATAACAACTTGTACATCGTTTCAATTACAAGAATGAATGCCAATATAGCTCTGGTTTTCGCATTCCTTCATAAGTTGGTTCAGGTAACACTAAATTTATAGAATTAGTTTTATAAAATAATCGGTTAATTTAATTTGTTCTAAAATATTTCCCGTTTCATGTGTTTATGTGTATTGATTGCTTTTCTACTTTTAAATTTAGGTTATGATCGAGTACTTTAAAGAATTAGAGGAAGAAAGTATTAGAGACAACTTTGTCATCATTTACGAGCTGCTGGACGAGCTAATTGACTTTGGGTACCCCCAAACAACGGATAGCAAAATTTTGCAAGAGTAAGAGACGGAGTTTTAATTGAATGCTCGATAAAAGATGGATGTTGATGTATAAATGATATTTCAATGGATTGTTTTTTAAGGTATATAACACAGGAAGGTCATAAACTTGAGGTTGCTCCAAGGCCTCCCATGGCTGTTACTAATGCCGTGTCTTGGAGATCGGAGGGAATCAAATACAGAAAGAATGAAGTTTTCTTAGATGTAATTGAATCAGTTAACCTATTGGTACGTTGAAAAAGGGCGAAATTGACAATCATTTATTTATTTTACGTCTACCCAAATGCATTTTTGGGATTCAATGAGACTTGATTTTGCATTTTGTACTTTTCAGGCCAATGCAAATGGTCACATTTTAAGGAGTGAAATTGTTGGAGCAATCAAAATGAGAGTTTATCTGTCTGGAATGCCAGAATTGAGGCTGGGTCTTAATGACAAAGTGCTATTCGAAAGTACTGGACGAGGAAAGTCAAAGTCAGTCGAACTTGAGGATGTCAAGTTTCATCAGTGCGTAAGACTGTCAAGGTAATTAACCCTGTAAAATATATAGTACTTACTATCTATCAATATGATCCTGATATTTTTTAACGTAACGTTAACAAATGTTTTATTGAATTATTAGATTCGAAGTTGACCGCACTATATCATTTATTCCACCGGACGGAGAGTTTGAGCTGATGTCTTACCGGCTGAATACGCATGTAAAAATTCAGTTTGAGATATTTTAAAAATTAATCAATACATGTAGCCCACTAAAATTAAAATAACCAAAATGTATATTTTTAGGTTAAACCCTTGATTTGGATAGAATCAGTGATCGAACGACATGCTCATAGTAGAGTTGAGTATATGGTGAAAGCCAAGTCTCAGTTCAAAAGGAGGTCGACCGCTAATAATGTCGAAATAATTATTCCAGTGCCTGGCGATGCAGACTCGCCGAAATTTAAGACTGGTATAGGCTCTGTTAAATATGCGCCTGAGCAGAGTGCCATTATTTGGACCATTAAGTCGTTTCCAGGTGGGAAGGAGTATTTAATGAGAGCTCATTTTGGATTACCGTCCGTTGTCGGAGAAGATAGTGAAGGCAGACCCCCTATTCAAGTTAGGTTTGAAATTCCATATTTTACCACTTCAGGAATACAGGTAATTGCTTCAGCAAATCCTTTAACTAAATTCACCATTTAAAAAAATTAGTTATTTTACAAAATGCATTTTACAACTGTTCATATATATTCATTCAGGTCCGGTACCTCAAAATTATTGAAAAGAGTGGCTATCAGGCTTTACCATGGGTCCGATATATTACCCAAAATGGAGACTATCAATTAAGGACAAACTGAAATCTACACTAAAAGAGACGGAAACTATTTTTGAAACAGCTAACGTAATCAAGCTTTGCAAATTTCCAATTTCATCGGAAGCAACCTTCTGTTTTTAACTTATTTATGTAAATTTTATAAAGCAATCTGTGTATTGATAGAATTTAGGTTTTCAAACTAAAGTGTGCTTGTGTGCATTCTTGTTTTGGTTCTTTTACCGTAGCTATAAAATCTAGATTATTCAAGAACCTAACTTAACTTTCAATGTATTATTTTGTAGGGCAATTGATACTACTACTCATCATTGCTCATGCTACTGGCATTGGGTTTTTTCCAGTTTATGATTATATGGTTAGTTGTACTATTTCATTTTTGTAGTTACCTGCTGTGGTGCTACAAAAATGTATTTTCAATTTTCGGAAAGCTGGTGTGCTTTCACAAAATGTACGTCGATTAGCTAGGTATTCAGATCAAGGCAATATTTACCTAGGTTGATCATATATGCTTATTCGTTTCTGTTATAGATTAATATTTATGTTGAGTGCAATGGTGCAGTTGCCTTCGCTCCAATAAGCTGAAACTATTGTTGGGTATACAAATATAGCTACCAAATTAATTTTAATAATAATAGTATTAATAATGTAAAGAAATTCCTTGTGTGTGTACAACAAATTTTGTATCGCCCAATTTATTCTCAACTGTTGGCCATTACTAGACCATAACAGAGGTCCTTTTTATTTACCAACGAGGTTTAAAAGTCCAATATCCGTAACTGCAACAACATGAACCAAATTTTAGAATGCTATTCTATTTTCGCAATTATCTCTTTAGTTTGATTTGGCTTATTGTAAAAGAAGTAGTAGCAAAATTAGTACGCTTGTGTGCAAAATGAGTTGATTGTTGTAAAGTGGCTAAGTTAATCATTTGTATAGCTGGTACATTGAGATATGAAGGATTTTTTCAGTTAGTTTGATTTCGATGGAAATAAATGTTTTAATTATAATTTAAGTATTAACTTTATCTTTAATTCAGAGTACTATTAATTTCTAGTTGCTAGATAGCGCTCGGGTAGAATATACATATATGCATGCAGAAATCATTACAATATTTCGAAGAATAAATAGTTTACTAGTATTTCAAGCCGAGAATATGTAATAATCCAATAATTGACTTTTTGTTATTGTATCATACATATTATAGATTTATTACTACAATGACTTCAAACTTTACACAAATACAACGCTAATTTTACGACAACTATTAATCTAGCATTTGAAGGGCATTAATTTTCTTCGATTCAGCGAAATAAACATCGAAATCATGTAGGGTGGGGTAGCGCCTTCATTTCAATTAACGTAACTAAGTTCTCACCAGTTTCTATGCACTCATAGACACGGGACCTTTCTGCAAAAAAATGAAATGCTTGTTTTGTTATTTCCGTTAAATGACAATTGAGTATTACATAATCATTCAAGTTTCTACAACTTACGACTGTGTGATTTTCAACGCAAACGGCAAACTCTTTAACCACATCTGAACATCTTAATGGCTGATTCTTATTTTCAGAATAGCACTTTGCAACTTTCCCTGATACGTCTTGACACACTGGCTCTTTTGGTTTAGGTACTAATTTATCTAATTTTTCTACTTCTTTTTTAAACTCAGCATCAGCGACAAAAGCAGATGCTACATACTAGAAACAAGAACAAAATAAAATATTAAACATCAATTTATTCAAGCGAAGCGAGATTCAAAACCAAGATGCTAATGATGCAATGCAAACTTACTCGTGCTTCCAGTTCTTTTAATTTGCTTTCCCAGAAGACATCATTATCTCGCAACTCTTGATTCTTCTGCTGTCGCACCTCATAAGCAGTAATAGTCTCAATAAGTGGGGTGCCCCTAACCCCAGCAGTTAAAAGGCCACTGGGAGGAATCGTTTGAGCTACTCCACTGCTGGGTGGTGGTGACGGTGGCGGCGGCGTTGGAGGATTCGGATTTACCATATCCGATACTGTTGGTGCCCGTTGTTCTGTAGCAGGTTTTGAACCTACACAGAATACGACGCCATTTCAAATTTCAATTGGAAACTTCCAGCAATAAAACTTTAAGTCAATTCAATAAACCATTTATATTGATGTCATACCCGCTCCTGTTGTTGCTGATTCAGCGGCAGCAGCAGCTAGCGATTCGTTGGACTTTCCATATCGATTAGTCATTCTCTGTGCAACTTCTTCAGTAATCTATTAATGTTATAGATTGAACATCATATTTATTATTATTATAACACATACAAACTAGGACACTTTAGAATAAAGTCTTTAGCAAACAAACTATTATTTGCCACTGTGCATAAATTCAATAAACTAGAAGAAAAAAAAATGGTTGTCTAAAAATTGCAAATAAGTAAGAACCTGAATTATTTTGGCAGGTGGTTCAGGGTTCCGAAAGGAAACACTCCGACTGGAACCAGCACCCATTTCTAGTGCTGCACTACTTGTCCCTTTGGGTTCCCTTTACAGTTCTACACTGGTTAATGGTATTAAAAGGTTCCTAAAATACAAAAAAACACGAAAATGATTTCAAAGTGGAATCATTAATGAGCCATTATTTTGCAGTTTTAATAAAATTACGTACAAACGTAGCAAAGAACAAAAAAACCGTGTAAAAGTAACAGCAAAAGCAGTCTAAACAAAACACAACGAACAAATACTGAAAGCCTTTTCCTGAACAATCACAAAACTACTTAGTTTACCAGCTGTTAAACTACATTCTTAAAGAATTATTACGCTATGCTCAACTGCTCAAGGCTAAATGACGACAAAATATCTCTTGTAGTTTTTTCACTGCAAATTTGACACCGGTAATCTAACTCTAGTTAACGTAGCTCCCAAATAAATGAAACGAAAAAAAGCGGTCTACGCAAGTACGCACTATGCAAAAATAAAATTGTTTACCCTTATTTTTCAACCTTTTGTAATGCTTTCACCAGCAAGATTATTAATAAATTGGTTGGCAAATCGGGATTTATTAATTAGCAGAAAAACACAAGATTTACAGGCATACACAAGGTTTCCTTAGAAGAAGAGACGGATCAGATGAAGAAAATCTTCAAGAACGAAATTCGCGGGCTTGCCATTGAAACAAGACGAGTAAATTGATGGGGATCGGCTTTGGGCTGCGTATTAACCAATAACCATGAATGAACAAAGCAACGTTTGTAAAATGGAAAGCAAGCTTAAATGTGCAACGATCTAATTTTAATATGATGTGAGATGTGACCGCCTGTTCGCCTGTAAATCAACTAAAGCAACTCTTGTTAGAAACTGATGAATTATCATTCATCAGTGATGATGATGGTCTGGTAAGTAGGGAAGTTTCAGGGTATAATCATGCTTATTGGATTTTTAGGGTGCTGATGATGTGATGAATAAAAAATCTTAAAATGTCAATTTAAACTTAACAAACAATAACTTGAATTTTATGAAAGGTTCAATTGAAGGTAACAATAGTTAACTTAAAGATATATTTTGTATTTAGGGCAAGAGGGCAAATATTTAATTGGATTGGATATGTTGAATACGCAATGATTAACTTCATTTCAGTTTGAAGTTATGATGAAAACTGACTGTTATTAAAGAAATGAGATTCTTGAAAATGGTTAGAAGTTTAAAAAAATTGTTTTGGATACTCATTGCTTTAAAATATACGTAGTTGTAACGGTGTTTAAAGGTTAATAAATTGAATTACCCGAATTCGGATAGAATAACTGGGCAAGCTTACACCCGAATCCGAATACAACAATTCGGAGAATTTCCTTTCGAATTCGAAAGATTTTTTTATAAATCCCCTATTATTATTAATATCCCTTATTTTATAAATTTGGTCAGTCTGTCCGTATCTCTGTTGCATGCCTGTATCTTTGTTGCAATTGACTGCAAATTTTTATGCACTGATATATATGCACATCCTCAGCAGAACTCTCAGGACCAAGGCCAAGGTATTTAGGCCTATTATTACATTCCGCTCATCAATTTTCCCCTTATAAGAAGAGTTCCAAGCAACCATGATCCAGAAGTGTTCTTTTGATCGCCAAGTATGTATTGCATCATGTATCCTATATTTCAAATTTGCTATGTTTGTAAGTAGTAGGTAGGTATATATCCCCATGGTCCAAAGCCTATCGAGTTTAGCAGTAAGCTATTTTAAGTATATTTCTTCGAGTGGAACTTTCTCCAGATATGGTATTAGGAACATTCCACTATTTTTAGTTGTAAAAAACAGTACAGACTAGTACAGAGTACAGAGGGTCGGTCGGTTGCTATTGGTTAGGTATTTTAAAGTTTTGATTTGCACCTCTCCTCTCTCTCTCTTTTGCTCTTTTGATGCGAATTCGTCTCCTAAATTCGCGATGATAATGGTTTTCTTCTATTTTCTCTAGTAAAGTTACGAGCCTAATTACATGTTAACTTTTCAAATGGGTTGAGGCCGTAAATTTATTATGTACAGCATTCAAATCTTGTCGTTGTCGCTCTTTTAGTTTTGCTGATACGCATGTCCATTCATCAAATTATTGACGGCCGCTTGACAAAGATTTTTTAGACAGACAAGCAAACCGTCTTCTTCTTTTTTGCATATTAGTTAGCTCGACTCAACCACATTCCTCTTCTCCTCCTCCTCACTGTGTGGAATTGCAGTATTTTTTAACAAGTCATGTCATCAACAAAATTTTTCGTTTTGTGAAGTCAAAGTGCAGCAGCTGCTGCAAATGAATATTGTACGCCGTGCGGCATTTGCGAGGATAACATTTTGTTTATTTATTGTCTAGTCACTGAAATTTTTTGTATTATCCATTCCGCCAGGAGCAAAAAATTAGTTTTAAACCAGTACAAAGCAGTAGTAGTGTCAAGTCAAAATTTAAATTATAAGGTAAGTGGTAAGTTTTTAATTTTAGTGCATCCATATTTATGTGGTTATCTTATATCCTAACTTGATTACAGCAAGAGGTGATAAGCTGAAGGAGGGGAGGAAACATGATACTGAAAGGTAAACAACACGTGTTTTTGTATGATTTTTTTTAGTTTCCGTTCCATTTTTGTTGTTAACAATAGCAGACGATACTGGTAAATGGTAATTTGATTAACTTTGATTGGGTAAAGAGGGCGGTAGTCAAATTTTACATTAAAAATACCATTAAAAAGCAAAACTTGGTCCGCATAAAAACAAGCAATTAATTTCGATTGAATAAATTATGTTTTGAAGAAATCAATTAGGCACATCACTCTCACCTTCAAAAGTGACACCAAATTTTTTCTGTAGCCCTTTAACTAGTAAAGTAAACTTTGTGAACATGGCCTGTGCGCTTGCTAAAGGTGCTCATCGAGTAATCGCATTGATGGATATGGATTCTTTTGAATGCCAAG
>JAANSP010000935.1:0-17700 GCA_036850745.1 Homidia socia
GACTTTAGGCATGTCATCAGCCAATATTGAAAAACATTCCTAGTAACCTCTGCTGATTATTCCTTGCGACATCATTTGTATTGTTTTATAACATCCCAACCGATTCAGTGTTTAGCTTCTGACGAGTGGGTTATGTTGTGTGCAAATATTAGTAGCATGTCATTTTCAGTTGATGGCAAAAAATTCAAGGTTTTTTTCGCAAAGATATTCTTTTTATTGACTACAATTGACACTTGACACAATAGATAGTTCTACCGTCTACTTTCAAGTGCGTTTTACTCAACTGCTGAGTCAACATGTTCTTTTTAGAATACAGAACTTAGGTACAAAAAACATCGAGCCAATGTAAACACTCATTTTCATAAACTTTATTAACTGCTTGTAAATTACAGCGTAATAATGAATATAATGATCAGTCTAAATAAATAAACAAACCATTATTGGCGACTCGGATAACGACATAAATATGCGTGGGGAGTTTCATATTAATGGTATCTGGCTATAAGCTGAACACTAGCTTTCCGGCTCCTGTTGTTGCACCATCATAATTCCATAATCTGAAGCAACACATGAATACCGAATTTTTCTGCCCCGCCAAACTTTTGAATTACCTTTCCAATTCCCCACTGCCTCCTTTATAGGTCGACAATTACTAAAGCTTCGGAATTGGTGACTCGAATAACGTCAATATATGCGTGGGGAGTTTCATACTAATGGTATCTGGTTATAAGCTGAACACTAGCTTTCCGGCTCCTGTTGTTGCATCATAATAATTCCATAATCTGAAGCAACACATGAATGCCGAATTTTTGAATTACCCTTCCAATTCCCCACTGCCTCCTTTATACATAGGTCGACAATTTCTAAAGCTTCGGCCTTTGTCGAAAATTATTGTAAGTAAACGAAAGATATTTAGCATAATATGGCAGTTGGCGCTACAAAACAAAAAGACATCTGTATAAATACACCCCAGTGAAGTATAATACCGTGTTCGAAAAGTTCGTTCAACCGAGTTCCTATAATGGTGTTTCTCTCAGAAACGGTGTTTTTTAAAACATTTTTTTTCTCATATTTGAACAATACTTTTGTGATTAAAATCGACATACTTTCTAAATTGCTTTTTAACAATAGTAAAAGAATGCATTTTATTTTTACCTTTGAATCATGCGTTAAATTGTTTACCTCTTCATTCATAAACAACTGAGTTCCTATAATGGAGTTTCTCTCAGAAACGGTGTTTTCTAATACATTTTTTCTCATATTTGAACAATATTTTTGTGAATAAAATCGACATAATTTCTAAATTTTTTTAACAATAGTAAAAGAATGCGTTTTATTTTTACCTTAAAATCATGCGTTGAATTGTTTACCTCTTCATTCATAAGCTGAACCACAAAAACAACAGAAAGTCTTGTCAGCTTCAAATAGACTCTCATTTCAGGGTTTCCATTCATATGACATAAGATGACAGAGTCATTTTCTCGGGATAACATAATGTGCCATGAATGAGTTGGGTTCTCTGTAAAGAAAACAAATAGTCAATGCACTTGTAGAAAAGGATAATAAAAGATGACAAAAGTTGTTAGCAAGACCATTATTTTCTTCACGGGCAATGGGACAAGTAAGTGACTGGAAACACTTGGAAAAACCCTTAACAGAGTCATTTTCTCGGGATAAAATAATGTGCCATATGAATGAGTTGGGTTCTCTGTAAAGAAACAAATAGTCAATGCACTTGTAGAAAAGGATAATAAAAGATGACAAAAGTTGTTAGCAAGGCCATTTTATTTCTTCACGAGCAATGGGACAAGTAAGTGACTGGAAACACTTGGAAAAACCCTTAAAGTCTGCTGTGGCAATAATAATAATGATCATATGTCAACGGGGAAGGCCACCATTATTAGTACTTTGGTAAATTTATGAATGCACTGTCAACATAATTTTATCTTTGACAATTTATTATCGTCATCTCAGTAACAACTCTTTGTTGCTCAGTTTAACCATTATTAGTACTTTGGTAAATTTATGAAAGCGCTGTCAACATAATTTTATCTTTGACAATTTATTATCGTCATCTCAGTAACAACTCTTTGTTGCTCGGTTTGCTCAGTCCACACGAGCATGATATTGGCGGTTATAGTTCCCAGAATGAAAACAATTTAACTTTTCTCTAATCATTCGGAGCCCACATAAACGTAGTGGGCTTTATTTATACATACCACAGAGGTCCCACAAAGAAACGAATTACTTTTTCCCGTTTCTATACAAATGGATTATTGAATGTACAATTCAATTCCACTACTTGCAGATTTCATCGAAAGAGTGAAATTCTTGGGGCAATCTGATGACGCTAGTTTCCAGATTGTTCCATAACGAGAAGAATGAAATGTAAAGAGAGCATTACATATTGAGCTTGTACAATTATACGTGGTCTTCTACAATGCTCCTAGCAAAAACCAAATTCTTGGGGCAATCTGATGACGCTAGTTTCCAGGTTGTTCCATAACGAGAAAAATGAAATGTGAAGAGAGCATTACATATTGAGCTTGTACAATTATACGTGGTCTTCTACAATGCTCCTAGCAAAAACCCATTCTCTCGAAAACGCAATGCACTTCCCATTCACTTGTTCTATTCGTTTTGCTATGTAAATATTGACGGTTGAGTACATGAGTTAATACACGGAAAATGGGGATGTGTTTTCTGGGAGAAAGTGAATTTTTCAAATTGATTGCTACGGCGAAATCTATTGATTTCGAGGAAAGAATTCAGCCTTGTAGTACGTCTCACTTTACTACAAGATATTACATGAACAAAGTATGTGCACAGCACAATGTTGGGGCGTTTAACACTTTATTGGAACAAAAGTGCCAGGAAACATAAAAAACATGCTTACCTCCTTCTATCCATCTATTTGTACCAGTTGTAGTAGTACAATATTTACACGTTCCTTTCATCTTGCTTTTTCAGTTTACTTTCGGGACTTCCTTTTGAGACTCATTTGAGTCATTTGTAGAATGTACACTTGATTTTATAAAATATATACAGGCGAGAGGTAAAACTCTCCAAGAAAGTTTCGATTGTGTCACCTGCAAATGGCTTTATTGTGACTTCAGGTCTTAACTCAAATCCAAACATTTGATGTGCTTTGTACAAAATATTATTATCCATTTGTATATTATTGTATTATTTGACTTCACAGGCATTATTTCTTTTTATCTTGGCAGGTGGTAGTATAGTCTAATTGACTTTGCAGATTTTGTTTAAGGAGACTCATGTATGACAACATTGACAGCCAACAAAATAAAATCGTTAAACTAAAGCCCTCTTATTGCCATACTAAAAATATGAGTCGTGCGTGATCACCGTTTGATCGTGCCTTTTATTTCCATGAAACTAATACCCGTCGTTTTGATTTCCTCTTCATATTTGTCTTTTCTCCTAAAAGAGTTCGTTGCCTTCTTTGGGGATTAAACAACGCATGCCGTCACATGCGCAAGGAAGATCTGTTTACAAAATTGCGAAAATCAAACAAATAAAATACCTAATGTAGTACTCCAAAGAGATTGAATACTAAGTTGCTTGTATGAACCGAAAAAAATCCAATAAAAATTTGGTCGATTATATTTGTCAAGTTTGTCAGAAAACTTTGTTACGCGTCTGTAGCGATGATGTATTAATGAAAAAGTTAGATTGTGTGACAATATTCCTTGTTGCTTGAACGGATATTAAATGTAGAATTATTGATTTTTATTTAACAAAAAACATCATTTGAGTTGTTTGAAAACAACGCACGAATACACTTAAAATAGATTTGCATGTACAAAATTCACATTTTCGATTGACCTGGATATTGATGGAGCACTTCTTTAAAAAATTTAGCAGAACAGCACAGTTCAGTGTGCTGAAGGTATGAAAACATGACTAGAATCTGAAACGGCTCGGTCTCTATTTCCACTTCTCTAAATTTCCAAAATAAGAATGTTGAACTTTTGAAATGAAATATTTTTTCCCATGAATGAAACTTTCCCTTTGGCAGGAAAAGTTTAAAGAATTACCGACTCACTCATTTTCATCGTGCTTTTATCACTTCCATTCTCAACTCATTTACGGCGATAACAAAAAATGTTCTGAGATCAAAACGGAGAAAAGCAGCGCGGCTGGCAGCAGAAACTCTTAGAGAAAAGAAAGCTTGAAAATTGGAGCCACGACAGTTGGTGGCAGCATTCAAGATGTTTTATAGGATTAAATACTAAAAAATACAAACTTAGGTGAGAGAAGAACGTCATAAAAAGCAAAAGTGAAACTATGTGATACGATGACGAAAGATATTTTTCTTCAAAGTTGTTTGAGACTTTGTAAAAAAAAGTCTGCTCTGACTTCCAGTTTTAAAGAAAAAGAGGAAATTTATGAAGTAAATAGCAGCACAGCGGTATGCGTGGGTAAAATGCTGATTTATTTAGGTTTTTTGCGGTTGCCCGCTTCAAGGGTACATTTTACTTTATCGTCAACAAAAAAACAAAATAATGAGCAAGTCAAGTTGTATGACTTCCAGTTTTAAAGAAAAAGAGGAAATTTATGAAGTAAATAACAGCACAGCGGTATGCGTGGGTAAAATGCTGATTTATTTAGGTTTTTTTGCGGTTGTCCGCTTCAAGGGTACATTTTACTTTATCGTCAACAAAAGAACAAAATAATGAACAAGTCAAGTTGTGGTTGTGATGTATGTTCTTACACGCCAATAACAGCAGTACATTAAACGGACACAATGCGATTAAATACAACAAGATTTAAAGTTCTTTGAAAAGAAACAGGAGGGGTAACGTGCGACAAGATGGCCGGGAGGATCGCTCTCTTTGCTAAAATTTTCTAAGAGCTCTTCCCTGATTCCAGCTATGAAACTTGTCCCAAAACTGAAAGTCATAAACTATGTCAACCTCCATTTGTTCCACTCTTTTTACAAAATTTATGGTCGATGTAACTCTTGATTTATTGGAATCGAGTTGAGCGAAGCGCTTGATTGCATAAAGCATATTTTGGAAATTCCACTCTTTTTACAAAATTTATGGTCGATGTAACTCTTGATTTATTGGAATCGAGTTGAGCGAAGCGCTTGATTGCATAAAGCATATTTTGGAAGAAAATGAGCTGAACTGTGAAAAGAAGGGGTTTTATAGTTGGAAAGAAGTATAGGTGATTTTCTTTAATAAATCAAATATCCGCTCTCTTGTTTTACAGTCAATAGTGCATATTATTGTAAATCATAATTTCATGTTATGGTAAATCAAGCGTGTCTAATTGTTAATTTAACCTTTCTTTACGGGATGCTTAAGTGTGCAATAAAATCCGCTTTTTCCTTGTGATACGCAATTTTTGTAAAATTAAGCATTTAGAAATTTCATTATTTTCAATCTTAAATTTACTTTGAGAGTGAAATTGCATGTTCAGTACATCCTATTTAGATTGGCAGTTGGCTGACTGTGTTTTGGAAAATGTTTATCATTTGGTATAGCCCCATAGCTGGGTTAGGCAATAAAAGCAACGTGTACGAATAAAATTCTATATCACCCATCTCTCTCTCTAGTCAAGTACCAATATAAATAGGATGAACGAAATTTCAGCACAAATATTATAAATGGTACATTTTTAATTGTAAAGTTTATCTACAGGTTCTTGAGATTATATGCTTACAGGTTATGAGATAATTCACAGCTTACCTTTAGGTTATCTATACAGCTTATCTTAATGTTACCTTTTATGAGTTTTATGTTTCTGCATGCACCATTTTCGCTACTTCAGTATGTACATTCAGATTGACTTGTTTATTATGTACAGTTTCTAGAGAAAACGTTTAAAATATTTATGCGTTTCATCTTGAAAATAACTTTGATTTTTATAATTTTCGAGTATTCTGGTAAGTTTTGGAGGAAATTTCTTTTGAAAATCTTTTCTATTGAGTAGCTAGCTTAACTATTACAGTGTAAAAATATGCCTAGTAGTCACATTATCATAGTAAACATACGTATTTATATTACACATTAACCAAGTTTGAGTAGGTAGTCACTTTTTACTCTAGGAATGTGAATGAGACGGCGACTTTATTTTGAAAATCTTTTCTATTGAGTAGCTAGCTTAACTATTACAGTGTAAAAATATACCTAGTAGTCACATTATCATAGTAAATATACGTATTTATATTACACATTAACCAAGTTTGAGTAGGTATTCACTTTTTACTCTAGGAATGTGAATGAGACGGCGACTTTGAGTTGAGAGTTGATGGTTGCATGCATCAGTATGCAAGTGAGAAATTTTAGGCGTTTCAACTGTTATTAACTGTTGCGGAAGTAGTAGATCCATCAGGTGGCAGACCTCTTTGTTTGGCAGATGGAGTAAGAATTATTTCATTGCCTCTTACCATAACCGACACTGCCCGGTTGCGTGTAACCACAGTTCGTCTTTTGCTTTCGTTAAAAGCGGTTCTGGAAACGGTTGACTGGGTGCGCTGATGATTAGATTTCTTGGTGTTGAAAATCCCATAGACGAGCGGATTAACAGAGGAATTTGCCACCACCATGATGAACAGAGCTTCTTGAATATACGGATTGAGATTCTCGGCAGACTCCCTGTCCACAATGTGCCTGCACTCCACCAGATAACAACAGCAGCAAAAAATAAATATTTTGGTTAAAAAACAAGCATAATGTTCGTATAAAATGAACAACGTGTGTCTTGTGAGATGATAAATGATGGCTTTTGTAACATTGTCTGTTTCTTCAAATAAATAAGAATTTTCTTTCTTTTAAGCATAAAGAAGAGTAAAGTAGGACTGTCTATTACTCTTTCAGTCTGGCACGTTGGTTATTAATAACGGGATAAATGGAGTGAAAATTGCAATGGGTTGGGTATAAGCAAGTAAGTGGAATACAAAAACAAAGTCCAAATTCACTGTACAGAAAAATGGAGAGAAAAAGAGGGGAGAACAATGCATAATAATATTATATCCGCTTTTCCCTACTTAAATATGCTTCATGTGTTTGTTATTAGTTGTCTCTGCGATTTATAGACTATAATAATGTGGAAATGCCTCAAGTCATTTCCAGCAGTGCTTACTGCTTACGATGCTACTATATAATTAATGTTTTGGAAGCTAACACACACCTATTTTTATTGCAAAATATTAAATGTACCTGCAGTTCCAAAAAAGAGAAGTTCCACGTGGCGAGTATCTCTTTTATTAGAAGGGTATGTGCTAACTGTAGACATTTCAAATCCTATCAAAGCCGATGTATTTTTACAACTTTCTCCAAAAACGAAACTTGTTCGAACGAAAAAGTGTTCGAATGCTGAGCTGAGCAGATTACAAAAGGAATATGAAGTGTGTGGCAAGACATAAAATGATGATAATGCAGTATTTTATTTAGTTACTGCTGTGCTCAACGGAGAGATATTATTCGCCTATACATGCATGAATGATTTCAGGTGACAACCGATAATAATCATGTAGAATAACTGCATGTGGAAATGTTTACATAGAAGGCTCATTTTTATTGCGCGAAATAAGTTCTAAAAATAGAAAAAGGACTAAATCCTGCTTCTTTACTTTTGCTTTACTGTAACCCTAGTAAAGTAAAGCTATTTCGAAGGATTATATCTTGTTTACTGCTTTTGGAATCGTTTTAAACTTATAGCCACGTGGTTGTGGTCATATAATATGCATATTCAACCCAGCTGTTTCGTTTCTCTTCCCAACTTCTTGCTGTCTCTTAAAATTATTTATTCCTGAAACGGCTCTAGATATCAAACGGCATACGCAAATACCAGTTTAATTGATGTGCACGTCATGAGCATTCGCACTTTAGGAACTGGCATGGGCGGGCACGTGAAATTTTTTGCTTGTCTCCCTCTAGTTTCTACTGCCTTCTGGCAAAAAGTTTGCATTTGAGTTTGAAACATGCCATGACGCTTGTATGTCAAAAGAACATTTATTTTTTGCTACTAAAATATCTGCCTATATACTTTGTATATAAACGTGCGTGTAAAGTCTCCAGTGTTTGACTATTCAGAATTTTTATTATCAAGAAATTAGTTTACACTTTTCTGTCTTCAAGTCAAACTAATTATCAGGAAGTAGCTTTTCCGAGAAAAAAAAACAAAAGTTTTCCAAAAACAAAAATAAATGGCTTCAACGAGAGCGTTCAAGTATTGACTCGAGACTATGCATTACTGCGGTTGCTTGCAATTTGCAAGGCGAAACAGGGATAAACTTCATTCGTTCCAGAAAACTCGTTGATGCCCTACAGATTAGTTGTTGTTCTAGTAGTAGCATTAAGTAGTAGATTACCTACTCAAAACTTAAGCCTCAACAGGATGGTAAGAAAACGCTTAGAACTTTATTCCTACCCATATTTTGGTTTGACAATGGATTTGTCGGGTAGACTTAAAAAGCGAATTTTCAAAATGTGTTTACAGTTGAGCTGATTCATGTGGACTTAATTACTTTCTCTTTGTTCAACTTTCTTTACACAATGGGCATAGCAAGCCCAAAAAATAAAAGGTAGCTGTTTTGTTTTCTTGCACTTTTGTACAACATATTTATTGTTTGAGTAGGCACTCAAAAAATAATGAAGAACTAAGTATATGAATTATTTGCACAGTTTTAAAAGACAGCTCAACAATCTTGCTTTTGCGTATTTATGCTTGACATTTTGGTGAAATGAAAATTTTTCATGACTATTTTACAAAGTTACAAAAAATTTAAAATAATGTTGTGCTAGGAAGCTAGAATATGAAAATGTACTCACCAGATTGAAATGACGACATATGGAGTCCAGCTATTGTTTATAAATTCGATTATTATTATTAGTCAAAACAAATTTACACACTGTTATAATTACTTGCATTGGGTTATAAATCAAAATTTAAAAATTATGCGTCTGTACCAAAAAACGAATACCATCACAATAACGAAGGACAGCTTCAATGTTTTTATTTTTGCTCGATCCATCACCGAAGAGCCACTGCGTCGAAGAAAACGGTTGCTGTTCTCTGAAAAGTGACAGTGAAATTTAAATTTACTGGTTGTATTCTATATAATATTCACCCTTTCGCCTCACAGCACGACGCGACTTTCAAGTCTGTTTACACTTTACAAGGTAAAATACATATATGACAAAAATCGTTAGTGTTGTACATGCTATTAATATTTAATAGACTATTAAAACTGAAGTCTAAAAGCCCAATTAAAAATTTCCTAAAAGTAATCTGTTCAATTCACTAAATTACCAACTGTTCAAAGAACAACTCTATTTTTAAATTATCCTGCAGTGAAAACCATTCGAAAAAGTTGTACACATCAGAAGAGCCTCTAACTAATTTCAATAGAAATACTTGAAAGTTCCACTTACCACCTTCGTCTGAATTTTCAGACTCACGAGCGAGTTTGATGACAATATTTCCGTACGAAAATATGATGACGAGTATCGGGAGAAAGTACATGAATGACATGGATATCGCTGTGTTTATTGCCTCCGCAAGCACTCCAGAGACGATGCTGTTGCATTGCTTGAAAGCAGGATAGTCTGGATGACTTTGAATTTGAAACACAATGCACTGTAAATGAATAAACAAAGACACGTTATGTAAACATCAAACATTGCCAAGATGAATTGATGGTAAAACGGAGTACATGGATGGCATTCAAAGCATCCTGCTGTCAAATCTTGTTGAATATTGACTGTTGTATGTTTCTGTATGATCCGTGTTACCCTTTCGTTTCGACAAGTTTACATGCATGTTTGTTTGAACTTTCTTTTGAAGAATGTAAATACTTGTGTATTTTTGCAGTGTAATGCATTAAGAATGCTGCTGCCCACTTTTATCATTTTTTGAGACGTCTCGTTGTATTTTTTTGATACCAACATGTGCTCAACTTCAATAGTCAACAGGACAGGAAGGACTAAGTAGGGCAAAAAACAGGATGAATATACAATTCAGTCAAGCAGAAATATAATTTTTTCTGTGGTAAAGGTTATACTATGCTAGGCTGCTTGTGATGTGGCATAGAGGCAATGCGAAGCGATACTTTCTCTTGGTAAAAATACGTTAGGTTGGATGGCACTACTACTACGCAGAGAGATAAGCTTGTCTCGTGGGAGAAAACACAGCAGTTGCTACACTTTTTTAGGACTTTTTACATGGAGGGTGGTACGACCAAGCTTCAAAATATCACCTTTACCCCACGCATGAAGAAGGTACCTGGTACCTATACATCGAAATGATGATAAAAAATTACAAGAATCGGAGCATGAATATGGATTCCTTTGAGATGGAATGATGACACAGGAATGGAAAATGCTTTTAAAGAAGGAACATGTGTGTTATATGAATCTACAATTACTACGGGTGTAGTGCTACATTTATTTTACTATATAACCTAAAAATTGTGTAATATGCTGGAGGTGTTATGATAAAGCAGAGTGGGTACTGCTACCGGTTGTAACGCATCATGTTCTTTGGGAACGAGTGTTATGACTTATTGTGAGTTGTTGGGGCAAGTCAAGGAGTCAAGTACCACAAAAAATCAACTGAAGAACAAGTTGTGAAATTGGATTTCACCGTATATTTTACTTTCGATGAACACAAAGGTTTTTTTCTTTGTTGCTGTTGCTTTCATGCTTTCTCTCCTCTTCCCATTTCCGCAGAGAGTAGTAGTGTCTCCAATGGACGTGACACTAAAAAATTGAAGTGCTATGAAATGTATTAAACCATTACTTTTACTTTCTGGCGTTTTTTTGTTTCGGGTCGGGTGCGACTCTAATATAACTTTTTTATTATTATAAAAGTGACATGTTGTGCACTGAATTTTCACAATGGGAATTTTTAGTTAATGACTCTTTCTGACTTTCTACTTGAAAGCACGTGTGATGGCATAAATGTGGGGATTTTGTAACAAAATCTGCGATATGTTTTGCTCCAGAGACTCCAGATGAAAAGCATCAGAAAGCCACCAACATCATCTTCCAAAGGAGCTTTTAGTGAAACAAGACGTGTTAACTCAAGTCTACTTTGCTCGCCAGCCTCCTCACTAACTGGATAAAGCAAAGTGGTTTCGCTTAGATGACTTTACCACTCCACAAAACTAACCGACAACATTATCTAAAAGCGCCTACACAGTGTTCCATAGTTCCATTTCCATTATGTTATGACAGCATCTCTTTGGTGCAAAATATTTCCTTTTAGAGCTTTTCTGCGGCTTTCCAGGGAATTCAGGCGATTGGTTTCTTAATTTACTTTACAAAGCAACAATATAATATTTATATAGTGCTTTCATTGTGTAAATCTATCTTTCACTTCGACCATTTCAATTTTTAAGTTTAGCACCATTATAGAGATATGTGACATATTTTTGTCAGAAGCACACTTTACATTTTTATTAAAAAGGTAAAAACAGAACATGAAATGGGATAGATTTGCACATTTAACTAAATTTTTTATCATTGCGAGGACGCTGTTTATTAACACGCAAGGTCATGCATCTGCAAGTTTACTTTCACATTTCACTTGAAGCTATTTCCTGTTTGTGTCACCACCACCAGTAGAAAGGCCTATTTCCGAAATAGTTCAACTGGCACAAAGTTATGCATAAACTTGTTTACATATAACAAGGGAAAATACAAAGCAAAAACTGCAAGTGCCGCTTCGCGTCAATGTGTAGCGAATAAGCGAATTGACTCTTTATGGAGTTTACATGTTCATGTTGGTAGCAGGAGGGAAAAAGAGCGTCAGACAAGGGACTATAATTAATAACCCGCTATAACAGCTTTTATAGGGTGACGAGTTAACCTTGTTACAAGAAAACTCTTTCAAGTCTTTGGGGAATCCCTTGAAAAAGGACATAGTGGTAGTTTCTAAAAAAATGCCAACTGAGAGACATTTTCTCACGAGCTTCAGTTTACACGATACAACAGCAATGTTAAAACGCATAATATGTATTTTCCTTCTAATCCTCATAACGTCCATTTAAAATGCAAAAAGAGTCGAGTTTTGCAAGTTTAGGAGTTCGGATGAGTGTTTCGGTGACTTGACTTGCCAGGATTGCAATAATAGTAACTGACGTAAATAGTCTTTTGATAATCGTAAATCATATTATGATCCTGGAACATTGATAATTTGGAAACGATAAACTCCCGCTTGACCCTAAACTAAACTTGAAAAAATTATTACTTTTTGGGCTTTAAAAGAACCTTATGTGGGTTAGAAGGAACACATACCAAGCGTTTTACCATTGCTGTCTTTTATCATATTTTTAGCAAGCAAATTTGTACAAGGGTGTATTTACCCAAATGCGCATCAGAGTGACATTTGTAAATTTTTTTATTGGCACAAAAAGTACCACATTGCTTCGAGCACTTTACTTATGCTTTGCATTTGAAAAAGCAAACTTGCCGTTGTCAACTTCCCCATCTTTATGCTGCGCTGGCACCGAGACATTATGAAGGCCAAAAGGAAGGAAGGTTCCGTATCTCTGACTCCTGACAAACTCAAAAAATTATGGGTAGAGTGGATGGTGCAAAATGTCACAATGTTGGGGCCCCTGTCTCCAAAGTTGATATTTGTAACGTGTTATACTTTTTATAGCATTGATAAATACGTCATTGTCGGTCAAAATTTTGGGGATGTAAATGATTTTTAGTGATTTCAAACAGATAAAAAATTAGCACATAAACTCTGTAATTGAAGTCTTTAAGGTATGACGATGATCTAAATCCATAATATTATGCTTTTTAGCCTTCGATGGTTGCTACAACAACCTTGTTGATGCTAAGCCTTTTTCAACATTACCAACCATAGAGTAAGCAATAAGTTAATAAATACAGAGAAGCACAGTGGTTATCAACATGAAAAGTGGAATGTGGATTTTTTGAAATTTCTTGTTTGGAGGATCCCTCTGTTGCGTGGTGATGATAAGTAAATGCAAGGCAGCAGCTATAAAAGGCAATTCCAAGGGCTGCTGCGTTTTTGGCTATACTTATTCTGTTAGTTCAGCTTGGTTATCATCATCACGTAACAGCGGGATTCTCCAAACACTCCGACTCCATATTCTATTTTTTTCTCAGATGTGCTCCTCTGTTACTTACACACTCTTTGCACTTTGTTACCACCACGTTTACCGACATTGCATTCTTAAAATATTTTGTTGCACACCAACATTCTCTGTCTACAAGATTTCAAAAGCAGAAAAAAACTTTTTTAAAGAGAAAGTTGTGTAGTATAAATTAAATACCTGCGGAGCTGCACATAAAGCAGCAGCGGTCCAGGCTATGCTGAGCATTATTTTCACTCTTCTTGAGGCATCCACTGCACGAAGTGGGTAAACCACAGCGTAGAAGCGGTCCAAGCTGAGGCAGATCAGCATTAGAGAACTCAGGTACAGGCCAAATGCGCGAAAGTACTGGATCAGCTTACCTGCGAAATAGAAACAATTATAGGGATTAAAATTGCATAATTTAACATGTATACTTTATCCTGCTACTGCTAATTAGTTTCAGAGAGATGATAGAAAATATCAGCTTATGGCGCAAACAAATATGCACAAAATGTATAGCGTTATGAAATTCACTTTTTCCTCGAAAAATGGGATGTGTTTAAAAAATAAAAGTCACTGTAGTTTTGAACGGCAACTTCTATTTCAAATGGTAAATCCTGCTGGATAGCGAAGACTAAAATAGATAAATGCTCAGATGAAGTTAATGTATTAGTTTTCCTATATTTTGGTGTTTCATTCCGTTGTTCTGAGTAAGCAGTTTGCATGTTTTAGCATAATAAAAAATAATTGTGATCGACCGGGTTGTTACTAGGAATGCATTAAATTATGCATTCATTATCTTTGCTTAAAGTCATGCAAGTAATGTACAGACTTCGCATTATTTCTGGTCACGATCGCTACCATGAAAATTATAATGGTCTTTATTTGCTAGGTTGTGTTGCTGAGCATATATGAATGGATATAAGTAGTAGTTTGAAGTATTTTGTAGCTTTTTGACTGAAATACATCCAAGAAGTTTTTTCTTTTGCAGGATGTTATTAGTAGAAGGGAGCCTGACTAGAATTTCCGGTTTCATTACTACGGCACAGTACGGAGAACGAGAACACCCACTTTGTTAGTGAGGAAAATCTGAGGCAGGGTTCTAAACATTTTATGCTACATGAATGAGTAATTGACGTAAACAAGTAATAATGAACCGACTCCTATTCATCCTATTGATCTTGTGCACAGACAGAAGCTTAAGGAAAGCGTAATTGGCGATATTGCTTTCCTCCAAGGCAAGGCACATAAATCAAAAAGTATATTTTTGCTGGGATATCCTCTGATTTAAGCATAAGAAATCAGAACAACAATTTGAATTTTAATGTAATGCAAATCGTTTGATCTTTAATGACTTATTCCATGGAACTGCTTTAATCAAAGATTTTTGATACGTTATATTCGAGAAGCTATTACGTATTTTCTTGTTAAAAAATGGTAAATGTGAAAAATGATAGTTCGAATGTTCTCATTATACAGGAGTTAATACCATTTTTGCCATGTAAGATAAAAATAGATAGTTGATTTTGAAACGCAAAAGTATCTGGAAATCAAAGAAATATTGCACAATATCACACAGTTCATAAAGGTAAAAATGATATATTAAGGGGAAATGTCTAGGCAAGTAAAGAGGCTCATGCTGCCAATAACGGTGAAGTGACATAACTTTTAAAACATAACATTTAAATTACCGACCGTGGATTTACAATGTCCTCAATATTTGCTGGATTTAGTACTGTAGTGCTTGGGAAACAAATCGCATAAAATAATATCCTTGGCTTTGCATGTTTTGTAAGCATTTTTATAGTGTCTCAAATCAAATAAAGAAGAAAAGAAAAATAGAAAAGAGTGTACAGAAAGAATTAAATTAAACAGATAGATGTTTATATAGCATCCACTCCAGTTTAACCAAGAAGCTTACTCCAACATTTCAACAATGCAACATCACGTTAAACAAAAGACTAAAAGCACAAGGCAAAGAAGGGAACGGAAAGCAGTCGTAACGGGCTAGGCTAGAATGTGACAAAACGAATATAAATTCACAGATCGCATAAAATAATATCCTTGGCTTTGCATGTTTTGTAAGCATTTTTATAGTGTCTCAAATCAAATAAAGAAGAGAAGAAAAGAAAAATAGAAAAGAGTGTAAAGAAAGAATTAAATTAAACAGATATTTACATAGCATCCACTCCAATTTCAACAATGCGACAACACATTTAACAAAAGACTAAAAGCACAAGGCAAAGAAGGGAACGGGAAGCAGTCGTAACGGGATAGGCTAGAATGTGACAAAACGAATATAAATTCACAATTCACAGTGAAAATGACGAAAGTATATTTGTATTATGTATGTGTTACATAGAGACATAAAAGTTTTTGGAATGTTTCTTAAAACATTGTTGTGTTTGAAAGGAAAAGCGTTTCTGGCAACTGTGTATGAGCTTTAAAGTTGTTGCCGTTGTATAATTTGTATTACATGCGTAGGTACTATTCTATTATATGTATATTAATCTATACTTTTAAGTATAAAGGATAAAAAGTTATTTTATGTTTGTATCGCTAGCTGACAGTGAAAAACGTCGGTATACCAGCATATTCGCTTAATGCAAGTTGGCGAAACAAAAATTTAGCCAAATTGAATCTAAAATACGGGGACCACATGCAGATTGGCTAAAGTGCATATAAACATTGACTAAATAATGTGAACCATTTTTATGGTTTACAAAAGGAAAAAGCAAAAGTCAATAAACATATATGTATATTAATCTATACTTTTAAGTATAAAGGATAAAAAGTTATTTTATGTTTGTGTCGCTAGCTGACAGTTAAAAACGTCGGTATACCAGCATATTCGCTTAATGCAAGTTGGCTAAACCAAAATTTAGCCAAATTGAATCTAAAATACGGGGACCACATGCAGATTGGCTAAAGTGCATATAAACATTGACGAAATAATTTGAACCATTTTTATGGTTTACAAAAGGAAAAGCAAAATTCAATAATCTTTCAGCATTTTTTACTGTTGTCCAGAACAGTTGTTGTTTACTGGTACTTACTGGTAATAGCTTTAAAGAAATAAATACATCTAGACGAACTAACGATAAAATATTAAACGTTTGTAGAAAAGGTAGGAAATGTAACATGTTTTTTAATCAGCCAAAATAATTTTGAATTTAGCCGATACCCATCTGCTCTGCAAGCATTAAGCCAATGTGAACAATTTTTAGCAAATAAACTTTCAGCATTTTTTACTGTTGTCCAGAACAGTTGTTGTTTACTGGTACTTATTTTTTTTAGCTATAAAGAAATACATGTATCTAGACGAATCAACGATAAAATATTAAACGTAGCCAAACTAAATTTTGAATTTAGCCGATACCCATCTGCTCTGCAAGCATTAAGCCAATATGAACAATTTTTAGCCAATACCAGTTTAGCCAATATGGCACAGAATTAAAACCTCATTATAAACGTTGCGTCAAACTTTTTTCTATACAACTTTTGAGACAAAATTTTCGTACAAATTTAAGACAGACATTGCTGGAATGAACGAATCCATCAAAAACTATTTTAAATTTCTTAATAAGTTGCAGTAAACGAATCGCTTTAATATTTCGCTTAAAACTTGTAAAACTTTTTGTAGTACAACTAAAGCAAAACGTTTGCTGCAATTCAGGTTATAAAGAATCAATTAAGCACAAAAATTGAGAATATAACAACTTTTTTCAACGTTTAAGGTTTTTGCTTCGGCCACCATGAAAGTTCTAGCATGTTTGTACGTGACAAGCTTTTGCAAAAATATTTCTCAATCAACTTCAATTTGTACAACGTTCAAACAGTAAAACCATTTTATTTGCAGAATATATACTTAATATTTGAAACCGTTGTGAATTGCGAGTTTGCAATTCTGCGTTTTCGTTTTGTGGTAAACTACAAAATATTTTGGATTAAGCTTAAATAGGTATTTCATTTCTTAGGCAAATTGGAAAAGCAGCAAAAACATGCTGGGGGGAAACTAGAAAAAACTATTAAATATTTTCTATATCACTGGAATCGAATTCACAGATAGTAAACGAATAGGTACAAATAGAATACCTATGTTTCTGCTTTATTATATCTCGTTCGTAATCTCAATAACCAGAATCCACAAGCTCATTTTGTTTTCATTTTCGTTAACCTTTGCATACAAATTTGCTTTAACCATCAAGTCTGCTAACCAGAAAAAAACATAAAAACCAGATACACGTGATATTGGGGAAAAATTCTTTATTCTTGCAAAGAATGGGTTATACGTGTCGTTGCGTGCAACATAAAATGTCAATTGAGCAATAGTACAAGGGTGTGACAAGCTCATTATATATTCCTGAATTTAGTACCATTCGACACTTTACTCGCAAAATCGTTCCACTTTTGGGGCAATAGACAATTTCTCATACGCGGATATTTTATAATTATTTCCTTGTCAGCTTTTGAGGCAAGTGTCTAAGTGTCGACCGTGCGTGAATACTTTAAACGATTGGAGAAACTGCCCGAGCGGAATAGAGGCATCTGGGCAGAAAATTTGAAGCGCATAAAGTTAGAAAAGCGTTTACGTTTGGAGGCAATAATGGGAA
>JAANSP010000936.1:0-17699 GCA_036850745.1 Homidia socia
ACCACTCGCCACTCGCCACACACCCACACAATTTATATTATCAATCATAATAGAATACATACATAATTTCTAGTCAACTCAACAAACTTTCTATGACAATAAGTTAAAGTTTTTTTTTTTTAGCAAATTGCATCCTTAATGTATTGTAGTCTTGTTTGCATATTACTAGACGATGGAGAAAAAGGGAAGAAAAGTCAAAGTGAGTGTTGCAGAAAATAGAATGAAAGAACATTGTTGTAAAAGAAGAATGGCATTAAAGCTAAGCAAAGCAAGAAACCCCCTATAGCGGTACTTAATATTCAAAAAACAGAAGCTTTAGCTTCACTCCTTGATGATGAGGAGAGGAGGATGATGATGAGCTTCTGGTTTAAAAAAGAACTGCTGATGATGCCGCTTGTTGCTCTTTCTTACACAGAGTGTTATGCTCTCTGTTGACTGGTCTATTACCAGTTTTAATTTTTTCGGTATGTATCAGTATATTATTATATTATTGCCGACACTCTTCCATACATGTAGACACGCATAAAATATTAAACATTTTTATGCCTCTATTATATAGTATCTCCGGCTAGGAACATATTATGCATAGGTATTTCAGCGGGTCTTTGCTGTTGCCAGCGTGTATAGGTATAAAAGTTATAAAAAATAAAATGATTATATTTTTTCTTCTCGAGTGGGAATGATGATGCGAGGAGGATGTAAACCTAATCATAATTTCGTTCGGCGCAAGTAGTAAAGTTAAAGGAAAAGGTAAATAGTAGTAAATATAAAGTGCACACACCACCGCACCACCAACCAACCACCACCAAAGTACTACAACAAAAGCCGAATGACTCGCTGCTGTGAAGAGTGAATGGAGTGCACAGTGAGAGGAAGATGAGAGGAGGTAAAAGGAGAGGAGGAAAAAAACATGCATGTGCATGTGGGCGCTCTGCGCAGAGCAGGCACTTATTGAGATATACTATTAGCTAATTTTCCCAATCGGCAACTTTTGAAGTCCAGTTTGAAAAAACGCCGTAAAACAGAAGAAGCTGAGAATTTCTTCATTATTTTATTACAACTAAAGTGACTAGAAACTAGTTTTAAGCGTCAATGGATTACAACTGTGTGGCTAAGCTTTACCACTCTTTCAAAAAAGCATAATCCTTTGAAAAATAATAAAATAATAATAATAATTCTAGAGACAAGTAGAAAAATTCAATTCATTTTTTTTTCTCGTGTGGTGGTTTTTATTGCAATTATTACATATGCTCATATTGTTTTTAACGAAGTAAGGAAATAAAGCTATAAATTCATGTTATGTTTGCAAAAAAAACTTAAGTAAACAGATAAAAAATGCCAGAAATTTATGAAAAATGAAACGTAAATTGCGAGTCTCAAATTGGTGATGATGATAATAATGCTGGCTAATTTTTTTAAACTAGAAAAGCATTTGTTCGACACACCCCGTCACCTTACTACGCAGAGTTAAATTAATTTAAAAATGTTTGTGCGAGAAAAGTGTATCCCCTCCAGCAATTGTTGTTGAACAAACAGATATACATATCGCCTAACCATCAGGTGTGAAATTTTACCACCACCGTTTGTTCATGCAAAAGGTCGGAGAGTTGATTGTTAGATCTCCTTGCACTTGAACTGTAAATTTCGTACAAGAAGCTGCTTTTGTTTTTCTAAAAACAATCGTCTTCAAATTCACAACTTCATAAAGTCTCAAGCCATGAAAAAATGTAAAGTAAATTCCCCTCCACTTTTCGTTCGTTTTTCTGCTTGAGTGATTGTCTCCTTCTCTTCTCGTATAATATGAGCTTGGCTGCATAGTTTATTTTCAAAACAGTACAAAATCAACAACAGGTACATTTTTTTGTTGAAAAATAAAATAAAATGAAAATGAAGACAGACATGTAATAGATGCGTGTTTTTACACGTACACCCTGAAATAACGTGTGTGTGCGTTTTGAGCCCGTAAGCCAACAAATGCATACCTATATATTCTACTACGACCACAACGATGAGATGATATATTGGTATAGTATGTGTACAAAAAAATCTTCTTGTTTGCAGACTAGTAATTTTTGTTGATGGAAAGGGACGTGGCAAAAGAAATTGGGCATCCTTTCTTCTCACAAGAAAATTGTAGGTTCAATGTGTTGTCTTTGGGCGTGAGCAGTTTTCGCCTTGTGCCTACTTGTCTTATATATTCTTTTTGATTCTTCAATTTTTATTACATATTCTCATGCTTCCACGATTTTTCCCCGTCAACATCATCCTAATATTTTGCTTTTTATAATATGCTGGCCTTTTTCTTCTTCTTACTAACTGACTGACTGACTGCTTCTGCTGTTGCTCTAGTGCAGTAAATGATGATGATGTTTTTTGTTCCTTTGATTTTTTGAGGGGAGACGGATGGCTAGATAGAATATAAGAACAAAACAAACACAAACAACAGTGAACCAGCACATTGGTATATATACTCATCACATCAAAGCTGGCACGGAGGGAGCAAACTAAAGCAGCAAAAAAACCACCATTATAATGGAATGAAAGTAACAGCAGCAATAGGAGAAGAAGAAGCATCAGCAGCAACAACAAAAAAACTGAAGGAAATGAACTGGCTCCTTGTTATTATCATTATTGTTATTATGAGGCTCATTGTGTGTAAATCTATTCACACAAACAAAAGTGGACAAGACGCGTAGAGAAAAAAAGAGATATCTGTATCGTATCTTGAAATCATCGGGGAGTAGCAGAGTGATTATTTCCATTTCGTATACATAATACATCACACGTACCACCATCATCATCCCCACACCATCGCATACGGTTACATGACGTTGTTATCACTTATGGATTTAATACCGTGAAAACAGTAAAAAAATATGTGTGTATCTTGAAAATTGTTGAATTTAACCCAATGCGATTTTCATACCAATTTTTTTTTTTTTTTTTTACAAAAAAATGCATTATTTTCTTGTTTTGCTGCTGCTGCTGCTCTTGTTCTTATTACTAAGATTATCTAAAGAAATAATAGTATGTTGGCATTTGAACCATTTATTTTTTGACGTGATGGTAATGATGATGTTAAACTTATGATGAAAAAAAGCATACATATTCCATGTAAATGCAACCGTTTTTGCTGGTATTGTGAAGGTGGTGGTGATATGTTGGTGTTGAGACAGTAAATAATTTCAACTGATGCTGCAGAAACAGAGAATTATTATAACCTTGTTAAGAAATGTGTGTATCTTGAAAATTGTTGAATTTAACCCAATGCGATTTTCATACCAATTTTTTTTTACAAAAAATGCATCATTTTCTTGTTTTGCTGCTGCTGCTGCTCTTGTTCTTATTACTAAGATTATCTGAGGAAATAATAGTATGTTTGCATTTGAACCATTTATTTTTTGACGTGATGGTAATGATGATATTAAACTTATGATGAAAAAAAACATACATTTTCCATGTATGTAAATACAACCTTTTTTGCTGGTATTGTGAAGGTGGTGGTGATATGTTGGTGTTGAGACAGTAAATAATTTCAACTGATGCTGCAGAAACAGAGAATTATTATAACCTTGTTAAGAACATGAAATATTGTTTTTACACTTGGAAAACTTTTTTTTGGTGTTAATCGCATTTTTTTCTCAAAATAATAATCATCTCACTCACACACGGACAGAAAATGGGAGTGTGAATGCATATTAGAAAAATCTTTGCGTAATTTTTGTTTAGGATGACATCATCCTTTGATAACCATGATATGGGTTGTTTTTTTGGGGAATTGTAGCTGATGGTGGTAAATGGATGGATATAATTTTTTGGGTACGTGCAACCTTTTTTATATTATTACGTTTTCTTTTTACACTTAAAAGTCCAAAAAATATCTGCGTGATGATGATCATGATAAGTAACAAATCATTTCACTGTGAAAATTACCCATTTCAACAGTACATTTAAAAAATAAACATTTTCATACCTCATTAGAAATTTGATATGCTTTGTCCAGAATTCACTCCCCCAAAAAAATAAGCCTTCAAGATGATTGGCAATTTTGAAAAGTAACTGCATGAAAGATGAATTCATATTTTATGATACATCATGCAACTTTCTGTAAGCAAAAATACATTGTATATAAATTCAACAAGGAGCAAGATCATGATTTATATAAAAAAGCAAGCAGTAACAGCAGCACTTTTTTTGGTGGTGTGTGGTCAAATTAAAATCTCCTCACAGCTTCTTTTGTCTTCATTTCTCAGCCAGCATTAACAATTTTGCATGAAAAATTTGCATTTTTGACCACCAAACAAAAATAATCATCATTAAAACAATGTATGCCAGCTCTAAAAAGCGAGTGTATCATCATCATCATCAATATCAAACTGCTTCTACTCTACTAAACTTGCCATTATTAACAGCAGTGGTGGTGATGACGATGATGATGATGATGGTGTGGTGGTAGCCCCGTCAGCATATAATTTCTACAATAATTTTTCGCAAGACATGTATATATTCTGTCCTGAAGGAACAATGTGAAACAACAAGCTCAATCAAACAACAGTAGCAATTAGGTGCTCTCGAAGACAATCTACCTTTTTTTCTCCATTAGTCTTCCCTTTCACTCCAAAACCAGTTTCACACCAGGCGTTAAATCCCTCACACACACACAAGTAACTAAGTAAAGTTTATATTTTTTCTTCAAAAAAAGTGAGCAAATATACCAATAAAAGAATTATATTTCTTGCTTGATACTACTACTACTACTACTGCCGTAGGAAGTGAGCCAGAAGTTAAATAAAAAAACAAGGATCTCTGTTACATGTAATCATCATACGTCAACTATTCAAAACATGTAATGCTAATATTATTGCAGATTGCCACGACCACTACTGCATGCAACTACATAATATGCGTACACTTATAAATTCGTAAAGGTAATATATATATTTTGATGATGATGATGACGATAATAATAATAGTAATAGTAATGGAGGGGTACCTCTGTGCTGAGAAGAAGAAGAAGAAGAGGAGAAAAAAAATCACATTTATCACATGACGAGTTATCAAGCAATGTGCTTAAAACCTGTCATGATTTCGCAGATTAGCAGTTTATCATCATGTGGAGCATCCTATCATTTTCTTTTCATACTCACCAACTAGACCATCATCATCCATCCATATTGCTAACAAGAAATTAAAAAGAAAAAAAATATATAAAGTCTACTCCTCAGCAGCTCCCCCGTTTTTACTTCTTCGTCTTCTTCTTCTTCGTGTGCCTTTCCACATCAAACAGAATTACACAATAATTCTATACACACCGTCATCATTCATCTACATAAATATTTAAGCACCTTTGAAAATTGCCAGCCTTCACGTATCATCATCATCATCATCACTATCCACATTCGTATTTCGTATTATTATTATTAAATTTATAGTTTTTGATTCTTTTTATCATTCAGTCCTCCCAACTCAATAATCCGTTGAAATGTATGTTTCATTGTTACTTTTAAGAAAGGAATGCTTTTTTTTTTGAAAAAAAAATGTAAAAACCAGATTACCTAGGCAAATGTTATAATTATTTTGCTAAAAGATAGATAAACTTTAAAGCCATGCATCCATCCATCATTCATGCATGCATTTTTCATTTGCTACGCTTCATACATTTTACATTGATCTATTTCCTAAGCATTATTTTATGTGCAACTTTCCGAGATTTTTGATTCCTTTTATCATTCAGTCCTCCCAACTCAATAATCCGTTGAAATATATGTTTCATTGTTATTTTTAAGAAAGGAATGCTTCTTTTTTTGAAAAAAATATAAAAACCAGATTACCTAGGCAAATGTTGTAATTATTTTGCTTAAAGAAAGATAAACTTTGAAGCCATGCATCCATCCATCATTCATGTATGCATTTTTCATTTGCTACGCTTCATACATTTTACATTGATCTATTCCCTAAGCATTATTTTATGTGCAACTTTCCGAGGAGGAGAAGTAGCATTAAATATTTTTGCTACTTTCGTTTTGGCGAGTGTTTGCATACCAGATAAACAGCATTACAATTTTTGATTTTTTCACGGGAGCAGCAACGTCAGTATCACCATCATCATGTAGAAAGAATAACAACACCTATCGTTAACACCTGGTTTCTTGGCTGACATGACTAATGAGATAATTGCATTTTTGTTCTTCACGTAATTTTTTTCACTCTTTTTTTTCCTTCGGCTTCTCCTCTTCACACAATTTTTATCGTCTGGTCACGCTTCTTATTTCTTAAACAACAATTAAGTTAATATAAAGTGCAACAAATATACCTTTCCTTCTCACAAGCCAATTTCTTTGTTTTAGAAAATTTGTATTTTACACTGCAAAAACTCTGATTGAATTGAAAAAAGGCTGGCAAATCGTAGCAGTAGCTTGCTTAGGAATGCTTTAAAAAAGTGGTTTTTGTTTTAATATTCAAATCCTTACTATTAAATGAGTAATGTTTGAAGAATATTGTATTGCAAATGAATTCTTGATACCTTGATACTGACTAACAACATAATTTTTTTGCCACCACTTGTCCTTCTGCTGATGATCACGTCCTGCATACCATGTACTTTGAAACATTTACTTAACAAACCAAAAAAAATACCGGAAGGTACACGGACACAACTCAACCGCTGGGATAAACGTTCATTCATGTGGTTAACCACATACGGTACGGCACAAATAGTCCATGGATTTTTCATGTATTTCTAAATAAATCTGACATTGTGCAAAAAACCTTATTTCAAGTTTTAACCTTTCAATGTGGTGAGCGTGTGGCTGACTCTAATTTATGTGTTTAATCATTAAACTTTAAAGTTTCACAAGGGCAAGGTAAGCGCAGCATTATTGTATCGTACTGATAACCAAACAAAATGCATACTCATATTACAATATACACAGTACAAGTGTGCATCATTTTCTTCCCTCTAAATATGTGCTACAAAATTGCTGCTATCATCATTAAATATAAAGGATTCGGTGTGATGGTCGTTGTGGTGGCAGTACAAACTGGCGGTGGCAAGTGATGATTTTCTGTGGTGTGTTGTGTTCATCAGCTAGTGGTTCAGTGGGGATAATGATAGCTTGCATTATAAATTGTAAATTTACAATAATCATAATAATAACATGAAAGAGTTTACCATACTACTCACTTGAGCAACGCCTTTATCTATGATACTTTTTGCATCTTTCTGCTACACTGTTGACCATTAACAAATGGGAGCATTGTTGTAACACAATGTGTTTCGATGGTTTCCTCCTATCTACTCGCTATCTATTGAGATTCACGCATTTTGCCAAAAAAATACAGAGAGCCTTTGCGGTAAGAGTCGTGATGTTTTTGACGCTACACTTGTCTTCCAGGCGGCTGTGTAGATTAATGTAATCCCAGAATACATCCCACCATCACCATCGCTTGAGAGGAGATGGAAAGCAAAGCAGCAGCAGAGCTAGGAGTACACTACCAGCAGCAGTAAAAGAGCAGAAAAAGCAGCGCAGCATACATGCTTATAACTTGCTTTATATACCGTCATATTATATACGAATGCCCATTGAAAGAAAGAGAGAAAATAAAAGATCAAGAACAAGAATAAAGAGACAGCGAGAGTAAAGCTCTACTTTTTTCTATAAAGCATTTTTTCTATATTAAACTGCTGGAAAATTGTATATTATATATATGAATTTGGTAAGTAGGAGGAGAAGTAAGCAAAAGAGAAAGAGAGAAGTAAAGAAAAAGGGATGGATGGAAGAAAACACAAAAATAGAGAATCCCTTTGTCCAACCAAGTGAAATAAATCCACCATATCCTTAGCATGATTTCCTTCAAATGACGAGGAACCAGGCAAATAAAGCACAATGATATAAAAAATAGAGAATATAAAAAAATGCTGCTGATTTGCTGCGGTGTGTGTTAGCGGCGGCGACGGTGGTGGTGGTGTTGCTAATATATTTTCTATACACGCTTACTACACATATATTATTATTTATTATAGAGAATGGTGAGAATATATAGAGAAATGAACATGATGATATACACTCTGGTATCACTGTCATTTCCAAGAACAAGCAAAGAGAAAAAAATCAAGACCGAGTATTTTTACAGTTTGATGCCCCCTTTAATACATTGTAGTAGCCTAAGTGGTGGTGGTGGTGCTAATATATTTTCTATACGCGCTTACTACACATATATTATTATTTATTATAGAGAATGGTGAGAATATACAGAGAAATGAATATGATGATACACTCTGATATCACTGTCATTTCCAAGAACAAGCAAAGAGAAAAAAATCAAGACCGTAGTATTTTTACAGTTTGATGCCCCCTTTAATACATTGTAGTAGCCTATACGTTATGTACGTATTGATATATACGAGCGCGTGAGAATATTATTTCGGTGGTGGCGGTGTGGTTGGTTTTAAAATATTTCTTATTTGACCATCATCATACACTTTGTGCGATCCACATTATCATGTTATGTAGCTTTCTTTCTATCAGCTCTGAATTTTTATCAAATCTTAAAATGAAACGCCAAAAAAGGAATAGTGCGGGTGGGTATATTATTTCGCCTGTGTTTGTCTCGTATCGCATAGCTCTATACGCTTGTAATGGTATAGCACGTTGTGCCGTCTTCCAACGTCTTTTATTTGTTTGTATTTTTTTTCAAAAAATTCTGTATTTATTTTGTGACAATGAACCTACTTTCTTTGTTGTAGTGGGAACATCTACTAGCAAAGACAAAGCTAATGCATGTCTTGTCTTTTTCTCCTACTTTTCCATCACTTGCATTTCAGTGAACATTGCCAAATCCGTTTGCTGTGTAACAATGGGATTGTAAAACACCCTCATGACCCTTATCGCACATGTTAGTTTGCTCGGTCAAAATTGGAAAAGAATTGGTGATTGTTGTTAACCCAGTGAGATAGAAAAAAAGAGAAGGGCGACGGTCAATATTGGTCATTCTCAGCATTTACTTGTTTGATATTACATGGTTGGATCCTACCAGCAGATCAGTAGCTCTTGATCAGATTATTATAATGATAGTGAAAGTAAAGCGAAAACACGTTTAACCGTTATTTAATAGAATATGTAGGTATGCCTTGACAATACAACATGAGATTGCTTTTACTGTACCAAGCATGACTGTACATGTATACCAAGAGAAAAAATCTCTTTTTAACAGTTTAAGTGAGATAGAAAAAAAGAGAAGGGCGACGGTCAATATTGGTCATTCTCAGCATTTACTTGTTTGATATTACATGGTTGGATCCTACCAGCAGATCAGTAGCTCTTAATCAGATTATTATAATGATAGTGAAAGTAAAGCGAAAACACGTTTAACCGTTGTTTAATAGAATATGTAGGTATGTCTTGATAATACAACATGAGATTGCTTTTACTGTACCAAGCATGACTGTACATTTATACCAAGAGAAAAAAATCTCTTTTTAACAGTTTGGTCATCTGCTACGTGATGATAAATAAAAAAATCTAATGGTGCTCTGCTCCCATTGATGCTGACAGTGGAGTAAAATATATATAAAAATATAAATAATTTACTAACCACTTATGTACATTGCACATGTTTGTTCAGTTGAATGCGTCTCTTACAGCTAATTAAACATCTACGTGGAATTTTATTTTGCTTCTCTTTCTTCCACTTTTTCCTTTTCCTTTGTAAATATAATAGTATTTTTTTAAACAAACCTGTTTAACTATATTATTTTATTACTGAAACTTCAAAGTGAAGAAAAGGAAAAAAATGTTCTTTTCTTCGTTTCCAGAAAAAGAGCATTCTCTTCTCCCCCACACAAATACATACTCTGTTTCTCTCTCCCTCTCTCTGTCTTACCGTTTTTGCGTTGTAGCAGAGCAGATCAGTGCTGGTGGTTGTGTGGTAGAAATAGTCGAATATAGCCTGTTTCTCTACTGCCTGAGAACGAAAGCAGCTTTCTCCTGGACATATCGATTACGTAGCAAAGCAAGCGCACACTCTCCCATCTCCTCTTAATAGCTGTCTGTACGTAGAAAAAAAAACTTTCTTTAGTTGAAGTGAGCAAGAGCAAGTACACACACACATTCCCTTTCACATACACATAAGCTGCTGGTAACTTGACAAAGAATGCACACATGAATGGATGAAACAAGCAAAGGCACAACAGCAACCCAAGCAGCAGCAGCAGCAGAAGCAGGCAGTCAAGCAGGCCATAGACAATCATCATCGTCTTTCCTATTTTTACCTCTCTTTCTTCCTTTTTTCTCTCTCTTTAGGAATGAATTGCAGAGAGGAGTCCAACCAAATGTGTCTCTGTGTGTAGTCTCCTCAGTATATAGTAGTAGCATGTGATATAACAACAGCTCAGCTCACCACCACCCGCGCTACTACTACTGCTCTCTACAATAATGCACTAGCATCATCATCATCATCAACGCCGCCACCGTCACCACCACCTCTACCACCTTATACAGTGTTATAAGTATAAATACTTATAGAAGAGCAAGAAGAAGAGGTAACAACATTTGCGGACTTTATTTTTTTAAGTTCACACACACCACACCACCGCCACCACCACACACGTTTATACGTGTATATGTATGTAGGTACGTTTATAGTTGCCTAGATAAGTGTACTCGCCATATACCTATGTAATTCCTAGTAGTAGCTATTTTAGTTGTCGCTTTTTACTTACTTTTCTCAGCTTGTGCTGTTGGCGTGTGTGTGTGTGTGAGTGAGAGAGTGAAAGAGAGTTAGTGTGTGTATGTGTGGCTCAAGTGAGTGAAGCAGAGAGTTTTTACTCTCGCTTTTCCTGCTTTTACAGCTCCCTTAAAAGTTACATCCATTTACTGCTCTCCTCTTCATCGATCTGTCCTTAGATAAAGTTGCCCTTCTTCCTCTCGCTCGCACTTTCTTTTTCCACACAATGTCCAATGCCTTTTCCTCTTTCTTCACTCTCTGTGTGTCTTATTGCATTTAAGTGGCGAACAAAATTAGAGTCTCCCCTTATTGTGGACATTTACCATCATTCACAGAGCAACATCCCGTGCAATAGCTAAACCCACTGTATACAGCTATTTATAGCTATTCCGCTAAAAAAAGAAGAAGCAGATTAACCAGATGTGTTTCTGCACCTCATTATATAACATGTTGGCGACACGAATGCTAGATTCGATGGGATAATGTGTGCGGGCCGACAAAAAAATCCTCCTTTTGTCTACACGATTATTGTTACATCAACCTTCTCACTGCCGAAAAAGAAATGCGTTCAAATTCGCTCTTATTTTTTCTCCACATTACCGGACCATAAGTAGAAGCAATGCAACTACTTGAGTAGAGACACACATAGATTCGCAATAACATGTCTGTCTGCTCAAACCGTATATTACAAAAAATATTCAAAAAAATAAACAAAGCCACTGACTTCACACTATAATAAAAGGATGATTAAATTATAAAGTCATCTATATTTTTGACAAAATATAAAGTGACGACCAATTTTGTGGCTGATTTTTAACCTTTTTTTATTAAATGACAAAACACTGCTTATCAGATTAAATTTTTCCCCAATATGATATACATGCAAGTACCTCTAATAATTCGTTTATGCGTTTAACCGAACAAAACTTTTTTTGTTTGATTTTTTATCGAAAAAAAAACTCACTGCTGTGAAAATACATTTTGTGCGCAGACATCAAGCATAAAGGAAGTAATAGCAATAACATGGATCTTTAAAAAAGCACATAAAATCTTCATTGTTCCATGGTATAATGGTCTATGCATTGCTCTATGTATGTGTACATTATTATTACGTAAGGCATGTTGGGTGTTTTTTTAATTTACCAAGAAATAAGTGGAATTGTTCTCTCAAAATCCATCCATTACTACCACTACTATGGGATGCTCAAGAGAGAAAGAGAAAAAAAACTAATAAATTTTGGTAGCTTCCGAGCTGCGTGTTATATTTACCATCTGTCAGCAGTGGCACCTGATAACAAAACGTCTCCATCAGCTTAAATTCCCTTAAAAACGCTACTGCTACCGCTTTTCAACTGTACACTCTAGACACACGTACCTCTCGTATTAACAACAATGCACATAATAATAATAATAATATCACTTACGTGTGTACATATCATCTTGGAGTGAAACTGAGCTCATGCCACGCCACAATGACGTTGTGTGCACTGTTCATCATTTCATGTAGTAATAGTAGTAGTATGCATCATTTCCTTCCTCCAGTTTCTACACAAAAAACAGCTAATCTCTCTATCTATTAAGCATGCAGGCACATTGGTGTACATATAAAGTCATTGGAAATAAAGGATACTTTATACATTATACATAGTTACCTATCTAAATAATCTACAAAATATTATGATTTGGGCATTATTTTTATATATGACTTGAAAAAAAACGATGATGACTGATATATGTAATATTGAAGGACTCTTGATGATAAAAAGTACACTCTTCTTCTTCTGATAGGCCCGGCCATCTCCCTGCTGGTGATAAGCATCTTTTTTCTATAGATACATATTATTATCATACAGTAGTTGACTTGAAGATGATTGTTACATAAGATGACTGATATATGTAATATTGAAGGACTCTTGATGATAAAAAGTACACTCTTCTTCTTCTGATAGGCCCGGCCATCTCCCTGCTGGTGATAAGCATCTATTTTTTATAGATACATATTATTATCCTACAGTAGTTGACTTGAAGATGATTGTTACATAATAATGTTTAGGGGTTGTTGAGTGAGTGAGATTAAGAAACCAAAGTAAATACGCATTTCCATGTGTGCAAGTAAAATTCATGTTTTTGTGCGTCAGTGTTCTTCTTATTTTTGGTAATTATCTACACCAATTCACATTATCCTTTGCGCTCCTACTGCTACCTACTTGAATACTTTTGTATTCTTCTTCCCGGTTTTTGTCGACGTACTTTGTAGTAGTAAGCAAGGTCCATTAAATCATTTTCATGCGATACATAAGTAAATACGCATTTCCATGTGTGCAAGTAAAATTCATGTTTTTGTGCGTCAGTGCTCTTCTTCTCTTTGGTAATTATCTACACCAATTCACATTATCCTTTGCGCTGCTACTGCTACCTACTTGAATACTTTTGTATTCTTCTTCCCGGTTTTTGTCGACGTACTTTGTAGTAGTAAGCAAGGTCCATTAAATCATTTTCATGCGATACGTGCAACAAACAACAACTCCAGATATTATTATTATTATTTACTCTGTCGGTGCATTAACCATATATACACACACAAACAACAGCCAGCGTAAAAGTTTTGTGTGTATATTAATATCTTTGAGCAATCTTTTGTGCTTGTGTTTCATCCATCCATCTAGCTCACTCGGTTTTTTTTATTTCACTGATAGCCCCGTAACGCTTTTTACATGGCTAGCCTATTTACGATCCCTGCTAATGAGCTATGAAATACTCGTTTTATGATTCTGTCAAAAACAAACATAATTTAAGATGAAAAGTTAGTTTCGTATTAAAAAAAAAGTAACCCGTAATAAAAAGTAAAAGGTTCTAGTAAGTAGAATCAAGTCTTTACTAGAAATAAAGCAAAGAATAAGTAGAAAAGAAGGAGAAAAAACAACTAACTGCTTGCTTCTTCTTTTTTGCCTTTCTTATCATTACTACCACCACCACCACTACTATTTACTACTACATATTATTTTTATATAGGAACGTACTTGTTAGTAGTGCCATTATTATCGCTGCTGCTGCTGCTTACTGGGTTATTACGTGTTATATAAAGTGTTTGTATATCTGTGTCATGATTACACTTCTCTTTTGCTCTCTTCTCTCCCTCAAGCTGTACATTATTGCCTTTCCGAAAGTTAAACTTCTTTTTTTTAACACAACAGCAGCCACTCTAAAAAACAAAAAAAAACTCTGACTGACTAACTGAACGTATGTAAGTTGAATAAAGGAGAGAGAGAAAAAAACTTTGGGTTCGTGCTTCCTGGAGAAAATTGTCCCGTCAAATTTCAAGAGCATGTCCATCATTTCCCCCACGTCGTTTGCCACATCAATAAATATACATTACAAACATACTATAAGAGAGAAAGAAAAAAAACTTTGGGTTCGTGCTTCCTGGAGAAAATTGTCCCGTCAAATTTCAAGAGCATGTCCATCATTTCCCCCACGTCGTTTGCCACATCAATAAATATACATTACAAACATACTATACTAAATACTACTTTTGCTGTTGTTGGTCGTCGCAGTAGTCTGTCTGGTCTCTGGTCATTGCATTGCTTGCTACTGCTGCTGCTGCTGCATTAGTAAATTACGTGCAGTAAAAGTTAGCGAGAACAAAACACATGCATCATATTATCTTAGATCCCTGCCACCTTCACAACCACACACCGTCACACGAAAATGCACTCTTTTTATTACAGCTACTAGGAATGAGCAGCGTGGTGGTGGTGGTAGCATGTATATCCTCATGATATGCATCTAGAGCGTTTTTATGTAGGTATATCACTCACTATTGGCCATTGGTTATATGCACATGAGGAGAACGTTGCACTTGAGTGGCATAAGTAATGAAGCAATGCCAGTACTACGACGGGATCAACCGGAATGAATGAATGAGTGGATGGAGTAAGACATAATTAATCAAGATGTAAGGGAAATCTTATTTACCCCTTTGTGTGCAGTACAGTGGAGAGAAGACATGTTATACATTGTGTTTCGGTAAATGAATACATGTGTTTTTATAACAATGACTACTATTCAATATTTTCATGTCCTTTTCCATAGGTATTTCATTCGATAATATAAAAAAGTACGTTTTCGAACCCAAATCATCGGCATACTTCACTTGAGCAATTTGACCTCGTCTTTTTTTAGCAAAAGGCAAAACAATAAATATCAGTGTAATACTGACAATAATATAAAAAAAGTAAATGACGAAGAATAAATAAAGAAAAAATACTATTCAATATTTTTGTCCTTTTCCATAGGTATTTCACTCGATAATATAAAAAGTACGTTTTCAAACCCAAACCATCGGCATACTTCACTTGAGCAACCAGGTTGATTTGACCTCGTCTTTTTTTAGCAAAAGGCAAAACAATAAATATCAGTGTAATACTGACAATAATATAAAAAAGGAAATGACGAAGAATAAATAAGAAAAAATATGATTATAAATATTTATTATTTTCTCTCTCCAAATGTATGCACAAAAGGGCCAAAAGCAAAATAATCATCATACTATAAATAGATGAATGATATACTCTGTTTTCAATTCTGCATCATCATCATCATCATCATCATCATCATGACAACTACCATTTTTCTGTGAAAATAACAATATGCAAACAGACAAGCAACAAAACCAGGAAAGGAACAAAAGAGCCTATAGTAATAATAATTACGCCCCATTTTGCGGTGCTCCTTTTAAACAGACTGAAAAAACAGCGAGCAGCAGTAACGTATTACGATGAGGAGTAGGTAGCTAGGTAGTATACATAAGTGAGTGAGTGAGTGAAATAGAGGCGTCAATTTTACGGTTGGAAAGTTATTCATTCCACTTCGCTTTCTCACAAAGGAGAAGCATTAATAATAATGCTACCAGAAGAACCGTATGCAACCACCTACAAACGGAGGAGAGAAGGAGGAAAGCAGCAATACCTCACTCATTCATTCATTCACTCAGTCTGTTTTTACTTTTGTTCCATTATCTGAGTCTACTCAGCTCTCTACTTGACATTCCAATCTTGAGCAACACATCAACACGCTTCTACCACCACCATACCACCATCGGCTTTTTAAGTCTGTATGCAAATAACATTTTATTTTTTATCCGATGCATGGTTGTTGAAAAAGATGCGAGCATAAATTTAATACTTACCCAAAATACATACATTCATCTATTTAAGTATGAAAACATTTTTGAAACAATGTGTTTATGAATTGATACTTATTTACGAAATCATTATTTCATCAAAATACTGATTGCTTTGCAGAGCTGAAATTTAATACTTACCCAAAATACATACATTCATCTTTTTAAGTATGAAAACATTTTTGAAACAATGTGTTTATGAATTGATACTTATTTACGAAATCATTATTTCATCAAAATACTGATTTCTTTGCAGAGCTGTAACAATGAGCGAAGTGTAAGAATGGGAAGCTACATATTTAGTAGCTGCATATTATTTGGCAAGGTTGACGGTTTCAAAGTGAGGATTACCTAAAGTTTTAATTTAAGCTGTCGTTGAAAAGATGGAAAAGATGGATAGAATTTATTCTTTGATGTTTTGAAAATGTAGATAAAAGTCATCATGATTTGAGGCTATTGATAGATTGAGGAGACAATGATATGCAGAGTGAAAAAAACTGTGGCTAACGAATGAAATATGTACAGAAAAGTGTGTCTAATTCTAAATGGCAACTTTTGTGTGAGTTTTGCATGCATGCTCAATGGTTTTTGTTTATGATAACGAACGATATTATTATGCTTGTGTGTTTTTGTATGCAAAGGAGGTCCGATGAAATCTCCCACCATCTCTTAAATGAGAAAGAGACTTAAATGCAGCCAGCAGCAAGCAGCAGAAGCAGCCGGTGTTGCTGTGGAAAAAACTAGAAAAGCCATTCATTCACCCATTCATTGAATCCGAAAGTGAACTTGTTCTATTTACTCAAGCTATAAAATGAAGTAAATAAAACTGCAAAACAGCAGAGAAGCACTCGACACTGACGGAAAAGTTGCCTCTAAGCTCTTCTTCCATTTTATTTATTACAACTGGCTTGTTGTGTGGCATTAGCATAGTTGTTTATGAAATCGAAATCAGCATGTTCATCAAACTTAACTTGTTTTATATAGCACGCACCCTTACAGCAAATCAATCACCTAATATTTTCGTATAACAGAAAATCCAAAATAAATGCTGCGAATAGAATTTTCCTTCTTGAAATTATTCCTATGCAAACGTGTATTTTTCCAAGAACTTCTTTTTTCATTTTGGTTAAAAGAAATTTTTCGCAGTCAGCTTAACATTTCGNTATTTTTCCAAGAACTTCTTTTTTCATTTTGGTTAAAAGAAATTTTCGCAGTCAGCTTAACATTTCGTTTGAAGTTAATGATTGCTCCTTCTTCTTCTATTATTATCCTCATCATCATCATTCTACCATGTATGTAAATGATAGCTCCCACTCATCATCAGTATCCTTCACCCGTCTTGGTGTTGTGGAAAGCACTTGAGTATCACCAGCACCAAGGCAGACAATATTGCCACTTGCTATTACCGCATAACACTTGCTCGTTTACTCCTTCCCTTTTCTCATCGCCCTCACTCTCTCTCTCACTCTCTCTCTTCTCTCCAGCTCTCTCATCTTTCTACTTGTGTAAACTTTTCCTTCTTCCCTATTTTCCACTAATGACGACCAGCAACTCAAACGAACCAACATTTCACTGTCTGCCTGCTTCTCAATGGATTAGTAATGATGATAATATTCCTTTCTTCCCGAATTGCACAAAAGGCGTCTTGAATGCTGCTAAAAATATGAGAAAACTCAAGATGGTATATAAAATGCAGTATGCTTATCTTTCGGAGAAAGCTTTGGTAGACTTTGCTAACGTCCATGCATGCGTGCTATTTCCGTTTAAATCTTGGTATTTTTTTGCCGAAAAA
>JAANSP010000937.1:0-17695 GCA_036850745.1 Homidia socia
TTCTGGTTGCTGCTAATGTGTGCTGGTCTGTGCTTGTTTTACAGCGGCAACAGCAGCGTGTGCTCAGAGAGTTATGGCTCATTATTATTATTGAAAGAAAGAAGGAAATAATTAAAAAAAGTTTCCGCTATTTGGGCGGACCTCTTAGAAGTTTTTGTTTGTCCCAATATTTATACTCATTAGTAAAAGTGAACCTGCAAAATGTTACACATTTCAGATTTACATACGTAAGTAATATACGGGCTGTTGCACTTGAGCTCATGTGTGTATTACTCTTCCTGGAATGAATTGCTCCCCTTTGCAGCACGAGGTACCCCCACTTCCTATATGTTCCTTGAAATCCTTACGTGATCCTTTAAAAGATAAAGACGGTATAATCTACAGCGTATCTGCAGAGTAGAAGAGCGAAATATTGTTTTACACAAAAACTTTTCCTCTCGTTTCCCATTTATGTAATGAATGGCTCTTGAAATATATAGGTTAACATGAAAAACCCATATAAGCCAGACACAAGTAAATTACCATGCAAGAAATATGCAATTCACAGCAGTTGCACCCATATTGAAAGGAAAAGTTTTTTCCCTTTGGGTGCAGAATTTGGTTTTTTTTTTCTTTTAAGAAAACTGGGACAGTCATTCAAACAGACAACAGAGAAGAGTATGAGTTTCTACACATTACCCTAAAAGACTAGAAAGATATAATCCGACGGCATTCTTCTTACCAATAATGTAAAGTGCGTGACTCCCCACTACTACTACTTCATTCAACACTCTTGATAAGTTGATTCAACGATACAGCAGCAAACCAGTGTGGCACCCAGTCATCACCTCATCACCAAATATTTTTTTCATAATTCTTCTAGTAACCAGTTTACTTTAACAAGTTCATTAAAGATATCCCTAAGCGCACTTTATTTCATTTTACAGTTTTAAGACTCAAATACTGAAAATATGATGGCTACTTCAAGACTCTACATAATAATAATAAAAATATTTTAATGTTCCAGTTTTTCGGAGTAGTGCGATAATGCACAGCTGAAAAACATCTGCCTACTTTGGAAAGCCTACTTTGGTAATAAACAACAAAAAGTATTAAAGATTTCCCTCTTTTCAAGTTACGAGTACTCTAATGAAGGCAAAAGTCATTCCAAAATCACGGTTTTAAAATATTAGATGCATGTCCATCTATCTGGCAAAGAAAGGAAGATTTGAGTTCAAAATTGTTTAAAATATGTTAAAACTTTATATACACACAAATGCACTAAAAATATTATGTGAAAAAATATTCCTACGATTGTATACATTTTCATTTAATTTGGGGTATTCATTTTTACTGACATAACATAAACACGGAATTTGGCGTTAAACAGTTGTGTAGAAAAAGGTAAGTGACCAGAGAATCGGATGTACTCAACTCGACCAAAGCACGCGACCCGTTTTTTATGTCCCCTATCATCGTCTTACGTAATCTGAAATGCACGTATGCATTCCATTCCCGTTGAAATGGAACGGAAGGATGAAAAAGCACAAGCCGAGCCAGATGTTAACAATAGCAGAGTTGAGTTATATAATATAAAATGATGATGATGATAGGATGCATAATATATACAAAGCCTGCTTGCATGGGTGATGCACTTTCATTTTATGTAAGTCATAGTGTGGTTTGTTTTCGTGCTGCCTGCCAACAACATCGCATTAAACCATGAATTCATGAATGAAAAGGAGTAATTTTCGTACCACAATCCACAATCCTGTACCCTCCTCCTGCCCAGCAGTCAGAGATACGACGGCGTGAAGCAGTATGCCATTATAAAAATTGAAAGATCTTAGCCAGTGCCATAAAATGCCATCTTTTTATGTATGCTCAATAATAATACTCACACTGACAACAAAGTCTGTATACAAAATGCGATATATTATTTATAATATGTAATCATATCAAGGTTTCCAGATTTGCCCTGAAAAAAATCCACATTTTTAACCAAGCAAAATATTGGATATACTACACAAGTACGCTCGTTGGGCTTGTTTTGAGACAGCTGCTTAGAAGAGCATTATTATTATGATAAACATAACACATCTGAATTAGAATTGTTTAGTATTCTTTTCATATAATTCAATGGTGATAGGACTCTACTTTTTTTCTTCTCTTTTGAATCACAGATAGCAGACACGGGGATCGTGCATGAGCGTGCTACACTGAAACTTTTCTCCCTATTCGGCAAAAAGGATCTTTACAATTATCATGGTGAAAAGGGTCACATTCAACAGAGCCCAAAATAGGACATTTCAATAGTAAAAATGTACAGATAATAATAATACTCAGTAAAAGAAATTTTAAAGGCACTTCTTTTGAAGAGAAACGAGTAGAACTACATGAAACTTGCATTGGCCATCAACCGAGAGATGCATTTTTTCACAAAGTTTATACAAAACATTATGAATCTTGTTGCGTTCTGTGTGCATATGAACATCGTCGTGCCGATCGAAATTCCCTTCCAAAAAAGCACCGGTGAATGAATACAAAACCCAAAAAGAGGGTATAGCACCCATCAGCCACCATGTAATTTGATCCTCTTGCATATTTACGGCACGTATTTTTATTTCTCTTCATACAGTGCCTATCTATTTATCATAATCATCACGATTCGTGAACATATTGCGTGCAATGTACCATACCAAAGCCATCATCATCATGTTGATGATCTCTTGTGTATTATGCAGTCAACAGAAAATAAATGCAAAGAATGTAAAAACACTCAAAATATTGAAGTTACATAATAATCCAATCCATCTCTGACGTGGATAAATCCAACACGGAATTGAGTGCACAAAAATATCATTTTCCGCATCAACTTGTCGTTGCACTTTTCTAGAAAACAGAAGTGCTTGTAGGTTGTAATGTAAGTAACGAGCTATGTTTAATGTTAAAAAGTACAAGTGGAGATGATTATGATGAGGAAAGTAGCACATAGGTACATAATCGCACATACATCGATCAACCTCATAATTTCATTTTTACGAGTAAGCGAAGTGCAAAGAAAATAGTGTCAACGTATCCAAAAGTACACATTCGATCCCCAAAATATACGCTGTCATCTGTAGCCTTTTGATAAAAATGTGGTTTATCAAAAGATATCGTACTTTGCTTTATGCTTTCACATTCATGCAGTGGCAATAAAAGAGATGCGAAAATGGGGTGAATGAATGCAACTGCATATCAAGTGTCATTTTATTATGTGTTGTGGCACAACACACACTCACCCAGTCACTCATCCAGAAACACTTTTAAAGTAAAGTGGCCATGACATGCTACAACTACTACTGACTGATATTGCCACACGGAAGATGATGATGAAGTGATGTGTTGTCGTCTTGTTGAGTAAAATCTGAAATCCATAATGATGATATTACTCAGAAAGTGGATTAAGCTTGCTGTGTATACTAAGCACTTGAAAATTTACCGATAACTGTAAAAGATAAACTAAGTAAACTCTCACCGCATTGTGTATACCTATGCATATGTTCAAAATTTTGTGACATTTCCAATGTTTGATTAGACCACTCTCAAGTGATACGGGATCAACGTCAATCACTCAACCAAAAAAAGGATATAAAAGGATGAATGCATTTATTCAGTGTACGTTTTATACGAGTACAAAAACAAAAAAAAAATCAGCATTTCAGCTTTCTTCAGGGTTAGTTGGGATGGGCATACAAAGCAGCCGCTAAAGACAAAAATAAATTAATGAACACTTAATGAAGTAAATATTAGATTTTAAAAAAGTAAATGGTTTAACTCATGCACATGCTCTTTTAATTCCAAAAATGTACTCATGAAATTAATTGCATGAAAAGAATTTAATATAAAATGAACCTACTTGATTTCACCACAAGTTGAAGATCATTTACAGACTGGTAGGATGAGTTTATAAAAGGACAAGAATGATACATTTACAAATATAATGATAATATTATGACTGTTTGTATGTAAATTCAATGTCGTAAAATGTTATAGAAAAGCAGAAAAAAATCCAATGAAACCATATAAAGTGGTTAATGATTTTTTTTTCTTCATTAACAGATTCAAGAAGGCATGCACTTTTCAAAAAAATTGCAAATTTTCGTTTTTTTCTTTCTTTTTGATGTGTTTGTCTTCTTTTATTTCTCACAACTCATCTTTTTAAGGTAAATCAAACCACAAATCATTTTCCCGTTGAACACACCAAACAGACAACCTTTTATGTGACCTTCAGTTCAAATTACAAGATTCAATTTCAATTTCCACCAAATCAAAATAAATAACAATGTTTCAATGAAAGTTACATATCTTGAAATTCAAAAAAATGAATGTGCGAACACTGTAAGCTATAAAATGTACCCTACGAGCCCATGCAATTTCATCATCAAACATTTTCAGCATTTTCTCGCTTGAATTTTGATTTGAGAAATAAATGAATCTTATAAAATTGTTAAACATTATGAGTTACGTAAAACGAACAAGGAGGAAGACATTGAAAACACATTTGCAGTAAAAAACGGGAAACTATATTACAAATCACTTTAATGGCTGTCTGGCCTGGCTCTCTTTTTTCATTCAAGTTCTGAGAAACGAATCGATACTTTAACAAGTTTAATCAATGTGGGGTTCATCAGAACGCCTTGTGCGTGTGAACTCATCTTCGAATTCGCACCATCAACCACCATGAAGTGTAATAATGAGTCTTACCCAACAAAACAAAAAGTCATAAAAGACATAATAGGAAACGGATTGAATTATGCGGCCTTTTGGTAACTAAATAAATTATCACTTTTTTAAATGAGCTTTTGTGCAGCCTTTAGAACCATTTGATGTAAACAAGCCTTGCTGCGGCTTAAGCTTGAGTCGCAGCCAGAGTTAAATTTGACGTATATTTTGTCATAAATAACTCTATTTTTGTTTCATTTCTTCATGGAGCATGGAATCGAATACTTTTCAGTTTCCACCCTTTGTGATGCACAGCTCGCATGAATCATTACCTCAACTTTACCTCCTTCATTGCAGCATAAAGTTGAACACAAGAATACTGATAATTGGCGACACCATCGTCAGCATAAAACACTCCAATATGTGTCTAGTGATGAATTTACCACAATAAAAATATTCAGTCAGTGAAAAAATGTCACTTTTCATCAGTCTCATCAATTACAGCGAGAAAAGGAATTACTTCCGGAATCATGAACTGTTTCTCGCTTGATGCTTCAGCCGCAAAAAGTATATGCACGCATGAAAAACAAGTACGCGATGATAAATAAGACGAATTCTCAAACTCAATTTGCGCCTCTTCTTCATCCATCTAAATTACTTACTTCATGACGTGTCCTAGTAATGTGGCAACAAAGGCTAGTAGTAGTGTAGTAGTGCTATCACCAAGAACTTCTACTTATATCAAAAGCATATTTTTGTCAAAATTATGAAATATTTGAAACTGTAAAAACTCTCAGTCTTGCGTGTTTTTATTGTCAGTGCGGAATATGAAAAAAATCTTTTATATAATAGGCAACTCACCAAATTATCGTGATTACAACTTGTGCATATGTACATATGCAATAATGAAATACAGTAAATAATACAGTCATCTTTTCAACTTTGAGTTGCCACTTTTCTTTCTTGGGAATTATTGGATGAGTACATATACGAGTGAGGAATGAAGTGAGTGCAATTACTGCTATTTATAGTTTATGAGGAGTTTTATTGGTGATTTAACTAACTGTAAAAAGGGTTACATGTCTAATCAAGCTGATGAAAAACGTATAACAATGTGCTGCTACGGACATTATCATTCCACATCGTGATGACACGTGTGGGAGACTGATGTAGTAAAAACACCCTTGGATGGTAATAAAACAGTATTTATTTTATATTTGAAATGCACAAAACTGCATATTGCACACCGTACTGCAACAGTACAGAAATACCACTTGTCATTCTTCATGAGCGTAACTGCTCATAAATAACATTATCTTGTTAAATTTATCCTGTTTTTCATTAGTTAATCCCTTGGATAACATCTTTACTACTGTACATTAGGCTGTAAAACAATAATGAAGAAAGAAGAATTAGCTCATTATCATTATTATATCACTTTTACACACTCTTACTTTTTACCCAGATTATCTATAGCCTTCCGACTACAGTCATCATCATTATAATGGAAAGATGTGTGACTAATTGTTATTCTTCTGGAATGATAACCCCTGCCGACAAATTGAGTGAATGTTGCAGAGATCAATAAAACAGTGTTTTGGTCTAGTTGGCTGGCACTATTATAAGACTCCTGTTTAATTTGTTAACGCATCAGCAGCAGTGATTAACATCAAACAACATGCTACCTATCTTGTATAATGTCCTTTTCACTTTTACATTTTTGTTTACTAGCTTGGCACAGTTGCTAACATAATCCTTTCACCAAGACCATTAAACCAACTTGAGTATAAAATAAATTATTTAAATGAGAGATCATATCATTGCCAAAAAGAGTAAATGTGTACTCGCTGCTACTCATGTTGGGATTTGTCGTTTGTCAAATAAAGTTTAAAAATATGTGCATTGTGCAACATGGCCATTATAGCTGCTTTGTCGTGCTTATAACTTTGCTTGTATGTAATTATGATTTTTAAAGATGTTATTGCAATGCCCATACTTAAATGCACATAATTAATAATATTACCGTGTATGGCATTACATTAACTTGGCCATTAATATTTTCCACGTCTGTTCAAGTAAATCAGCTAATTGGTTTTGGCATGTTATTACACTCATCATGATAAGAAATCTTGTTTGACCACCGCCGTCTCCCATAGGAAACGGTGCATTATTTTTTGAGGGCTTGGATTGCGACTAAAATTAAAAAAGCAACTAAACACGATTGTCGTATTGGCTCATGTGACGAGATGATGCTGTCGTTCTGTATTGTTTACAGCATAATAGTGTCAAAGGACACATCTTCGGCCTAATCAAAATCAACTATATACTCAGCTATCATCCCTACTCCAATGCATTGAATTGCCTTCATATTTCATATGCAATATTTTGCTTAAGTATATGAGTCAGGCAAGCTAATCAAAATACTCACTTGTACTTTCATTTCTCACTACCGTCAGTTAGTCATATTATACGTGTGCAGTTTTTGAGGACCTCGTGTTTCGCCTTGTAATCATCTTTTTTTTCGCTGGTTGGTCCAATATCAAATCTACTAGGATCACGTTATCACGTATAATATGCGCTTCATTAAGGATTAATTAGCATTTTTTCATTTATCCGTCGATTTGAATCCTGCACTGTTGCACTTTTGCACGTTTCATGTGACGCGGATGGTGATGTGTAAACTGGTACCTCAGCCAACAATGAAATTCATCTCTATTGTCGATCGAACTCATTCGTTTGATTTTTATAATTAATGCTCAATCAATATATAAACAACACATCTGCCACTTCTTCATTAGCATTTACAATTGAGAAGTGAACCTTGCTATGATGAATCATTAATCTTGTAAGTGCTGCATTAATGACAAATAATGAATTTCTAAAGTGTTTGCCGGTAAGTATATTTTTTTCCAATGAATTTTGCCATTGCCACACCAAAGTATTTTTATTACGTCTTCTTTGGCTTTTGGGCGTTCTCAAATTCATACCTTTAAGGCTATAACTATGTACTTATATATTTTTATAAATGCAATTTACGCGGTTGCAAAAGAATATCTCCACATCTATATAGATTTTTGTACATGCAGGAAAAACGCAGACAGATGTATAAAGCCGTATAGGGTTTTCTATCCAATTACGAGGAAATGAAGTGCGTCATTAATTTTTTTCGTAAATGTTTTTCTACTAGATCGTTTTAATAAGCGGTACCTTTTACCCTGTTATCTCAATCTGCCTCAATTTCTATATCAATTATTAAACATCGATTTGCATAAACGCAATAAATATAGCAGCCACCGTTGAGGGCATTGTTCGGTACCACAGTGCAAAATCCAATTCCGAAATGGTATCTTCTTACAAAAACTTTCAAAAAAATTGCGTTGTTATTATTCGATTTGGTCATGTTTAAATCTGCGAGAAATTTGATCTTCACGTTTAATAGATAAACTCTGGTTGAAATAATTCTTTTTTCTTCTTAAATTCTATTTCAACAATACTTTTGTTGAGGCCCACGAATAGCGACAAAAAATAAAACAGTATGTGTACACACCCAAAAAAATGCATGAAAATCGTGAAATTTTGATACTCACTCAACTCAGAAGCGGTAGGATGAACTTGGTTAATGTACAACCGGTTCGCTGTCTGCGAAAAGGGCGAAGAAGGAATAGAGGGTTTGAAAAGTACATGCAAATTAGCAAGCTACAGCAGGTGGCACTTGTCAAAAATAAGGAAAATTTTAATCTTTCATTGCATTAAAAAATACAAGATTTCACGTTAAATCTGTAATGCATTAGGCAATGGAAACTTAAAACTTTTGAAAGTATAGCGTAGGTAGGTTGTGTTTTCAACGTGGAGAAATATTTATAGTGAGAAAACTTGAGAGAAAAACATGTGTGTATAGTAAACGTGAGCATCCTGAAAGAAAAAAATCTTATTTTTATATTATTTTTCGCATTAATATTTCATATTAAATTTTAGTCACATGAAAAACTTGAATTGATGATTTGGAGCAGAAGCACAGTGTGTACTGTCACTTTTTGTATAAAAAACAGCAAAAAGAAGTCATAAATAACTAATAGTTAAAATTACTCAAGTGATCGAAATGGAAGTACAGTTATTATTCTATCTCATCTTTATGTTTAATGTCAAAGGCATAAGGGTTACAAGCACGTAAATGCCTATCTACATGTTCCTTTGAAAAAAATCCACACCGTCTTATCGCATCACTGCATGTGTATTGAAATTCAAAACTTCTCACCATGACCATGTATGAATTTCAAACGAAATAAAGGCGATGGTGTTGACTCAGGTCTATTTGTATAAAAAACAGCAAAAAAGAAGTCATAAATAACTAATAGTTAAAATTACTCAAGTGATCGAAATGGAAGTACAGTTATTATTCTATCTCATCTTTATGTTTAATGTCAAAGGTATAAGGGTTACAAGCACATAAATACCTATCTACATGTTCGTTTGAAAAAAATCCACACCGTCTTTTCGCATCACTGCATGTGTATTGAAATTCAAAACTTCTCACCATGACCATGTATGAATTTCAAACGAAATAAAGGCGATGGTGTTGACTCAGGTCTTTTAAGCATGCCTAAATTTCGCTCATGTGCATTTTGGCTGATCAGCTAGACCATTGTTGTTTTCATTTTAGCACTTTCAATTATGATGACCCGATCACAATCTCAATTCATTTTTCTCTATGCGAAAATTTTCCCTCTCTGTAACTTTGATGGACTTGATACAGTTATTGATTTGCCAAGACAGGATAACAATATGTTTCGTGTCTAATATGCATATTACATTCTGTTGTGTAAACATAATTTTCTTTTTACACCGCGCAAGAGAGATACAGATAGTGCAGTAAAGTTTTTTCTCAGGTTGCTCTAATTGTAATAACCTGGGCAAACGAAAGTAATAGTTTTATCGAGTTCAATCTTACGCCTGCCAATTTCATCTTCTTTAAACAAGAAAGTAGACATGATGATGACTTTAAAGTCGTGTTATTGCACCGTGCACCGGCTGGTTTACATGTCTGCGGTTTGTCTAGAAGGTTTCATTCGCCATTATTTGGACTGCGATTCTTTTCTTCAGATGGTCAAACCGAATCATTGCATGATCAGGTTTTACTGTATTACCATCATCAAGTATATCAAATCATCGACATCAATGGGTTTACAGTTTAGAAACACAAAGTCGATATTGCTACAAAATTATGCATGCATGAGTATGTATTCTGACACAAAAAAGTGATGCATACATTCCAATATCTATAGGAAATCAGTTTCTTTTTTGGCAATGGAGTATCCCCTCCCTGTTGGTTTCCGCAGTACTAGCCCAGTTGTAGCAAGATTCCTTGAAAACAAGGGCACTATACACAGACATAGAATATTGCATGCTTAAAGATGTCTCTCTTTGATAAACGGACCATTGGCGTAATTTAATCTTTCATCATCGGATTATTTCTCCGATAAATACAAAAAATACACACACCTTGGGGAATTGTGAAAATACGATGTGTAAATACGATCGAGAGCCAGCCAAAAAAAAACCTTTGGATCCTTCGTGATAGGAATTGCATCATAAACCTTGTGAACGATTTCGTGTCACATGTCGCTCGATGATGGTAATTCATAAATAAATGTCGTAAAGACAGTCGTTGTTGATATTTATGCTACTATCAAATAAGAACATCCTATATGTACTTGATCAGATTGCAACAAATAAATCTGATTCCTTTTCATAAATTTTCTGATTTCACATAAAATCATCACATACCATGTCATTCGATATTATTCCATTAGATAATAAAAGTTTGCCCATGGGATAGATGAAATGAGGTGGAAAAAGTAATACAAGCAAGTCTTCTAGTAAGTTGTATGTAGTCTTTAACTGAAATGGGAACCAAAACACACTTTCACTTTTTATATATTTTCCCTGGCTAATTCCTCAAATAAAAGTATCAGAAAAGGCGATTGTCATATTGTTTCAAATTCATTGGGTTTGAGTCTGCTCTCGGGCCGTTTTCCCGAAACAACTTCAAACAAACACGGCGCTACAATACATTGTCGTCATGAAACATTGATGCATATTGCATACCTAGTGACAGTGACAGTACTGATGATGATGATATCGTGTGCGAGCCTAGAGATTAGCTCACATGTGTATTTACTTCCATTTTCATGCACACACACAACAACTTCACATCTGGAGGTTCATAAAGATTTTAGACCATATGGAGTAAACGCACCCTGAAACCTATAGGTTTCCTTTTCCCCGTACACTACTAATGACAAAAATACGTTGGTTATTTATCTTGTGGGTTGTCAGGTTGTGCCAGACACACGGAAATCGAAAAGCTGTGTGCTTGTTGATCGAGCTCATTGCAGTACGAGCCCGACCGAGTATGATTCCATATTTCTGAGAAAAGTTGTCTGCATAATGGCTTATATATTTATATAGCAAGGAAATGATTTTCAGTTCATATACAAAATTATACTGCATACCACCCTAAAATCTTTATGCTGTATCAATGCGGGCTTTATTGTCACTTTCCCCTTCTCCAACCGTATTTAAGCCTTTTTCAACTATGTTTTTCCTCCAAAAATTGTGAAGAGTATAATTTTAGCTAGATAAAAAGAAAGAAATATTCAGCTGCACAAATGCAAACAAAATATAGGAAAAAGAAGGAAAGTACAGCACTGGGAAATGAAGTGAAATTAGTGATGCATGACTGCATTGAGGCTCAAGAGCATTAAAATTGGAAACTGATCCTGTCTTTTTGAAAATACATCATTCATTCATTATGAAATCCCTTTATCTGATAAAACTGAATTTTTGCTACTGTGTTTGTCGCGATAAGAGTTCATGGATGAAATTGTATATTGACAAGTATATTAAAATTAACTTGCGAGCAATCTATATAGCTTATGAACAAGTACAAAAACTCTTTAAGTAGTCAACCCTAACTTTCCTATACAAGTCATCTTCAATAGATGCCATGCCACAATTCTTAATTGCACTGTTAATTTAGATCCTTTGTATTTCACATCATACACACAATATTTTTTAATTGAAAGATCACCCCGAACCGCAGCGCGATAGGTATGTAAGATTTTCATTCAATTGTAAACAAGCTCAAAAATATTCCACGTGGTAATTTTGGTTTAAGACATAATTTTCCATTACCAGTTGACAAGCAGTGTCATTATAATCATCAAAGCCGCAGCGGATTCTGCCTGAGACCAAACAATAGAGCAAACCAGTTCTAAATAGACACATAATATATTCGTCATTAAATAAAATCTCGCTTTTTATTTTCATTGACAAGGTTCATAAAAACCATCCTAATGTGGTAACGACACAGACAAAGTGACAGATAGAAGCATAAACTCATCCACAACGACTCATTCAACATCAACAGAAACAACCAACTAAAAGCGATTACATACAGTTGGGTGATATTTCTTTCTGAATTTAAAACAAAAAGCTGTTATGATCATTTCGTCTGTCGTAATACAAGTTGTATACCTCACGCATAATACCGTATGCATATTCTCATTCAAATGAACAGTTTAGGTACGTTGTATTCACTTTTTAAATCTTATATTTTCATACACACCGCACCCTTTTTCTAATTTTCCGTCATCGTCTCAATAATAATAAAATTCTATTATTTTTAGCGCTAAAAGCATAAGCGTAAGTACATTGTAACATGCATATTACAAAATTCATTCATGAAAGCGTTATTACAACTATCTTGACAAGGATCTACAATCGTAAACGCTTTTACCGAAGAAGATCATAACATTTTAAAAATAAAACTTTTGTTACATGTACCTAGAATGTCTTTGCATATGCAATGCGCAATAATTCAAGCGCACCAAAAATGAATGATTATCTTGTAGTTTTGTAATCTATGTAAGGATGCCGCCGCCGCTGCGCTGCCGAGGTAGAAGTAGTAGCTAGATATAACGGCTGCTATATTTACAACTTCAACTGGCGAAACCAGTGTAAAGTTTCACAATAATCAACGATGCGACAAATTGTTATGGCTTTCCCTTCTCCTTTTTCTATTTGTGTGGCATATGTAAAAATGTAAATGGAGGTGGTAATAGTACATTAGTATATGTATGTGTCCTTCCTTTTAGTATAGACTCTCTGCTCTTTCACTTTGGAATCATTCATTCGTGCTGAGCTATTACTTTTGCTTGCAACTAACTGGCTGTGTTTTTGATTGGACATTGTAAAAATATTGAAACCTCAACTTGTATGAGCTATTAGCATTTAAAAGCTCATTTACATATGCATTTTTTCTCACATGTATGGAATATATGATTACACTAATGTATGGACTGCAGACAAGAAATGCAAAGCTAACGGAAAGACCTCAACTACACTCTTTGCACTCGGTGACAAGCTCCGCCTGTAACAACCTCAAACTGCTGAACAAAAAGACTATAAAGAGGTAAAAAAAAGTTGAAGCTATACGCATACAATAAAACTTTAGTAAAAAGCGAAAAGGCAAGTTTTTAGTTAAAAAGGGAGAAATTCTTTAACCTACATCTCATTCCAACATATTTTTTATGATTTACTACATTCAGTGGCGTAGTTAATTATTTAAATTACGTGTTACCTGCTACACATTGACATAAACACAGGAGTTAAATTTACAGAAAAATAGTGAACCTTTACCTTTACAAATAAAAGTATTTAATTTATGTTCTTCTCACTCGTTCAACATAAAAGAAACACTAATCGCATGTAAAATTACAGGGTTTTTTATTTACGAGAAATAACTGCTTTGTAGCCCACTGCAATACCTCAAAAATGGGCACATAAAATTAAATCCAAATCCAAATAAAATTTAAATAAGTAAAGTATCAATGTAGTGTAATGCGACATCCACCGAGATGATGCTAAAGCTCAATAAAACATTTAATGGAAACTTTGGTTCAAAATCTGAGTGCAGCCACTTCTGTGCAAAGATGCACAAATGAAGTCATGAAGTGACACTTAATTACCTATTATTACTACTAATATTATTTTGAAAAATTGCAGTTGGTCTGACCTTGTTTCCATTTTTTTTATTACAGATTGCAGCGGTTTGCCATCATTTACTATTTTGTAGTTCATCTCATGTAGTTGACGAGCTTATCAGTAAAGGAAAATTTGAATATAAAAAATGCAATAAAATCAAATGCTTTGTTTGCAAATAAATTCATAAGAGTGAAGTAAAATGTAAAGTCAGCGAACTTAAAGGTGTGATAAAAGAAAGGAACCAAACTGCATTTATAAAAACACTCTTTGCTTCTACTATTACCCGTTGCAATTTAAATTTTATATAAATACATACCGTAAATTTCCTAAATATAGCAGCTGCTAAAAATTGAAAACTCTAGTCGCTAGCAACTGCTATAAATAGAAGGGTGCTATAATTAGAAGCGTCTAAAAAGCAGGCGTTAGGGAATATTTACTATTATGTAGCTCATCTCATGTACTTGAAGAGATTATCAGTAAAGGAAAATTTAAATATAAAAAATGCAATAAAATCAAATGCATTGTTTGCAAATAAATTCATAAGAGTAAAGTCAGCGAACTTAAAGGTGTGACAAAAGAAAGGAACCAAAATGCATTTATAAAAACACTCTTTGCTTCTACTATTATCCGTTGCAATTTAAATTTTATATAAATACATAGGAATGTAGTATCTTAATCTGTCATGCCAAATCAAGAGGGCAGAATAATAATAACAGTAATAAAATATTGAATGCGCTATAGATCCAATAAAACATTCTTCTCTTAAAAGTCAGTAATGGAAACTGTACACAAGTAAAACTTTACACGCAAGTCAAAACTTATTACAAGAGTCCCACCAAATAAGCGACAAGTTGGGGTAGTGGTGGTGGTAAATTCACTGATATAATTTGCACCTTTGAAAATTTATGGAGGAATGAGATAAGGTAAAAGACTACGCCTGCAAAAGATCGACTCTTTTTTATCTGAGTGCGTAAGTAGTTACGTAGTCTGTTCTACAACGGTCATCCGGTGGTTTGATCAACTAGTTAGTTGGATGAATTGGCGCATGTTTTTATGAATATGCACAAGTCAGCAAAACGTGTCAGGCTAATGAGCATTGACAACTGCATTCCATTTATCCATTTCAAACCGTAATAATATGTGATGTGTAATAATGGCATCGAATTTACGACAACAATAGGACACATACCAATGCCAAAAAGTAACAATGGTGCATTTAGTGGTTGCTGTAAATGTGTAATATAATCTAATCTTCTTGAATGCTTACATCTTGTATAGATCTTCCTCCTTCCACAAGTACCCTTAAAACTGCTCGCAAGAGTCAGTTACAAAAGTTTGGTTTGTACAAAAAAGTCACGCCACACTGTACCTTTTAAGTTTCAGTATATCCTTGTGCTTGTGAACTTATGGTGCATTGTATTGAAACCTCCCTAGGAATTTAAAATATTTGAAGACCTAAACTTTAAAAAAATGTAGAAAGTGTGCTAACTAAATTGACCAATTGCTTTGCATAATACCTACCCCGATGAGACCACCAAGAAAGGTAGCAGTAGAGACAAAAACTAAAAAGATATGAATATCATGATTTTTTGCCACAGAAGGGATCATTTTTATGCCGAAATATTTCTATAATTGGTCGAACGATCCAATCATTTGTCAGCGTTGTGCACAGTAGACTAGTCACTGTAAATAAATTATGTTAACGAGGCTGACTTGCTAAATTCGCTTACGACTCGTTTCACATACATACTTGATGATGCCCATAGCATCTTGATGCTGATGGATAAACTGTGAATTGAACACAGTATAACGTTTTCAACGAAAACACTAACAATATATTGAGCGGAGAGCTTGCTAATAATGATATTTCAGCTAGCTTGCAAATAAACTAGTAAGAACTGAATTGAGATTGATAAATATGCAAATTATAAATTACCAAATAATGTGGACTCCAAATGGTAAAAATATATGCCATCTGCTGCTGATGATAAAACATTTTTTCCTTTTATTGGTTCCTTTTCGTTACATGAGTATTACGTATTCAGAAAAAAGTTGGTAATCCTTTCGGAATCTTACATGCACACATCATCATTGACAATCAAAAGGAAAAAATCACTCTAATACCTTTTTTGAATACATCAATCTGTAACTTTTTGAATGTTCACGGTCATTACTACCAATACTACCATGTAAGAATGCAGAGAGCAATAAGGAGAAAAATGCGACTTAGCATTTTGGACGACTTGCACTTGACACCGACATCAGTCTTCATCATCTTTTCACTTGTCAAAGTCATAGAATGAGCAGTAAGTAGAATGTGCATACTCTGATGCATTGTCTGAGAGACTATGTTATTTAAGCATGATTCCAAATTATTTGAACGTTGAAGATAACATACTACTTGACTTGCACATCAGAATTTCAGATTCAGATGCATAATAATAATAATAAATATTGTGGGTTGTGTATATTTGTAAAGTGAGCGGATTCAAATGACTTGACAAAGATACATCACTCCATGTTGGAAGAATATCCTCCTAACTTGCTTGATTTTTTTAACCAAGTTTCTTTTTTATCATTTTCATCTCTTTTCTCCCTTTCAGAACTTTGTAGCATGATAATGATGATGGTGACCGTGATAAGTGCAGAGTTTAATACGGAGAATATAATGTGTGCATCGGTATTTTTACCGTACATGATGATAATACACTACACACGGGCATGTCAGTTACTTACTACTTTGCTTACTTGTTTGTAATACTATCTATAAAAGCCAAGTTAAAATTCCCATCTTGATAACAAGATAATTGCATGCAATCCACCGCACCGCACAAGAATAATGCATCAAAGGGGTGACTCAACTTCAACCTAAATCTCGGTTGACAATTGCCATTTGCTGTGTGTACACATGATATAATCTAATATTCTCTCCTCCTGCCTGACATCCAGGGACGATGATGATGATAATATCCTCTTGCTGAAGCTTTGTTCGTTATATTGGATGGCTTTCATGCAGTTGCCGTAAATGGGCATAGGTTAATATATGTACACTCCTGGTTGTGCTATAAAATGTGTTACTTTTCTTTAAAATATACATGCTGAAATAGGGATTTGGACTACGGTGATAGTGCTGATGATGTTCTCTCTCCTATAATCTATTCTACAGACAACGAGACAACTATATAGGTACACTGCTTAGTTACACCAACCTTTCTCTTCTATGTATCTTTTCACCCTAAATATGTACATGTGTATGTCATCGTTTGCTTCACATCTTTTTATAACAATTATTGCAATAATTGTTGCACTAACTTTTAATATTGGAAACAGGTCGTTGTCAATATAGCTGGCTAGTGGCTTGTCACTTGCAAAAAAGCAACACAATCATCCCGAAAACATTATAATGCATGAAAACGATTGTTAAATTACTATTTACCGAAATGTTCTTTGCATTTGTTTCCTTTTCAAAGAACTGCTTTTAGCACAATCTTAAGCGTGAATCAAGCATTAAACTCCTTTCAATCATTTTATTTTTTTGCTCCTTTTGATGTTACAATGGTATGATGAAGAAGGATTGCCATCAGTTGCAGCAGTTTAGTTATTATATATTTTCCATTCTTATGATTATCATCAGCATCATCTCATGTATTTAGTGTTCATGGCTCTTTCCACATTCCCGTTATGAATTCTTTGTAATAAATACCACTAAAGAGAAGCGGTTGTTTATTGTGATTATTGTTAAAATGTATGTATAATTTTTTGCATTGTCCCGAATATTTACTGTGGTAGAAATGTAGAATTAACCTGTTTATTCTTCAGTAATCTCGGCAGCGATGACATCATTATTTATTTGCGGTTCGTGCAACGATGATTAAATGCATTCACTGTGGTTTGGTGACATGCAATAATGCAAAAAACAGTAATCTATCTGGGTGAAATGTCTCTTGTTATTGCTAAATTGCTT
>JAANSP010000938.1:0-17687 GCA_036850745.1 Homidia socia
AGCCATTATGATGATGACTTGCCTCCAGAGAGAGAAAAATAATGTCTCTGAAGAAATATAAAAAAATGAAGAAAAGCTTTTAGTCATTTTCGGTTTTGTCTGTTCCGTAACTAAACAGTCATATTGTCTGCACTGTGGTTGTGGAAAAGCACACTTCAGTGGCTCTAGCTATCGTGAATTATACACCCAAGTCAGATCTTTAAATGAAAAACACAAAAAAACTGTAAAGCAAATAAAACAAAAAAGTACCCAGTCACTTTTTTGTCATCCTGTCTCTTTTTACACTTCTCCTTCCTTTTTTATGCATCCTTTTTAGTAAAAAAAACAATTGCAGGTAAAGCACATTGGTGTACAAAAAGATGGTTACAACACGCAAGAAGCCTGCAGGTTTCCTATGTACACCTAGATATGTATGTGTAAATTGGTATAGTACTTAATGTTGTACTCCCTTGTACCTCAACCAACGGCTTACTTTTCCATTTTTTCATGGTGTGTGTGCAGAGAAAATTATTATGGAGACGACGGCAATTTACTATCATCAGCAGCAACGGGCATTACTAGTACAGTGCACTGACTTTGCTTTCGTTATTCAAGGAGATTGGATATACAAGTTATAAAAAACATGGGGTGGCTTTTCATGTATTCATTTGTCGGGGTGGATATATCATGTAGATAAATATATTGCATTCTGTATGCACGTATATTATTATTATTGTAAGTCCACACGTTATAATATTACTTATGAACAAGATTATGTAAAGCGTGTGGTGATGTGAACTAAAAATAAGTAGGAGAGGAAGGGAAAGACATTATATTAGATTTTTTTATTTGGATTCTGCTGGTTCAAGAATAGACAAAAAGCGCCTGAAGCTGTTTTTTGTGTTTTTTTATATACCGGTGGTGGTGGTCGGTTGTGAATGTCTTCTCATCCCTTCTTTTCCTTCCTCTGAAGAAGAGGGAGAGAGAGACTACCTGTTGGGGCTGCTTTTCTGATGCAACAATGTTACTCCTTTTGGTTGATTTAAACCAAGCTTGTTGTTACAATGTGCTTCGTCCTGTCTCATAGTAAATGAGCTTGAAAAATCATCGCACGTCCAACATGAATATTAGCCAACGTGTTGTACGTAATAGTTGCAGCAACAGTTTCTATTACATTGCACACCATCACCTTCGNCTGTCTCATAATAAATGAGCTTGAAAAATCATCGCACGTCCAACATGAATATTAGCCAACGTGTTGTACGTAATAGTTGCAGCAACAGTTTCTATTACATTGCATACCATCACCTTTGTCATCCTTTGCAATAATAATTTTTCGTTCTTAGCAGAGTTTTTAATTTACTGGAGGAAGAAGCAATGAACTGAAATTTTTTCAACAATCTGTTTAGCCATTTGTTTGGGAGAGGAAGATGAGAAAAATAACAAGTTTTTCTCTATTTTTTAAAAGGAAGAGAGCTGGATTTTTTTCGTTGGAAAATAGGCAAATCCCACGCAGTATTATTGTAGGTACTACTACGTCGTACCTGCAGCCGGTTCGTCTACATTTTACTGTCTTATATGCTATTAACTTGTACTTTTATTATTATTACTGTACTCATTCCAGCAGCATCACATCACGACTACGACATTATGAGAGAAAATGAATTACATGAACAGAGTATTCTAATGCATTTGCAAAAAGAGATAATAAAGAGATGGTTTACACGATAACAGCTAGCACGACGATGTTGGTGTAACTCAAAGCGATACCTGCTCCTCCAATGTCTATGTTAATAGCTTTTGCTTTTGTGTTTTGTGAGGGTGGTAAGGAGGTTGGTGGTGGAGGTGGCACATGAACATTTATAGAAGCGTCTTTTAATTCTGTAGAACACATGCTTCTAGTTCCAAATATAACTAAAAATCCTACTCGAGGTTGATTATTGTTGTTGCTATTTGTGTTACGTTGTGGTTTCTCCTTCATTTTAAAAACAAGCTGTAATGTTTTGTCCTGTAAAAATAAATGGCTTATAAGGAAAGATGCTGCTCCAATGTCTATGTTAATAGCTTTTGCTTTTGTGTTTTTGTGAGGGTGGTAAGGAGGGTGGTGGTGGAGGTGGTGCATGAACATTTATAGAAGCGTCTTTTAATTCTGTGGAACATATGCTTCTAGTCCCAAATATAACTAAAAATCATACTCGAGGTTGATTTGTTATTGCTATTTGTGTTACAATGTGGTTTCTCCTTCATTTTAAAAACAAGCTGTAATGTTTTGTCCTGTAAAAATAAATGGCTTATAAGGAAAGAGAAAGAAAATGATGATGATTAAGAAGAGAGTTGTTGCTGTTGGTACATGAACGCAAGTGCATGCATATGTAGGTATATATAAAAAGTATAGTTTTATCATCATTTTCCTCTACTCCTCCCCAGCAGCAGAAGCAGCAGCCGTGGCAGCAACGACAGTAAAAGTCTTCCAGTGTCTTCATTTTATTATACATTATATGATTTCAACTTTACTCACTCGTTTGTACAGGTAACGAGGTAGGTATCTCTCAGTAGAAATATATGGGCTGTCACTTTTTAACATTGTTATCGTTTGACTCTAAAGTTGACAGGTACGCAGGCTCACAAGGAGAAAACACCCAAAGATGACTTGGAGATAGCATTATTATTATTATGTCTTTATGAACCAACAAGAAGAAAATGCAGCTGAGGAGGAGACTGAGTTGAGATTATAAGAATTTTTGGTACAAAAAGAACCTGGAGGCTTGTGTATTTAAATGCATAATAATGGTATAGGAGCCTAATAAATCCTCCTGGACTCAAAAAAGAGGATATGGTCAACTAATCCTCCAAGTGTGCATGTATTTTAAAACAAGCTTTAAATGAGAAGAAAACATGCAAGAACAAGGAGAAAACCCCAAAGATGACTTGGAGATAGCATTATTATTATTATGTCTTTATGAACCAACAAGAAGAAAATGCAGCTGAGGAGGATACTGAGTTGAGATTGTAAGAATTTTTGGTACAAAAAGAACCTGGAGGCTTGTGTATTATTTAAATACATAATAATGGTATAGGAGCCTAATAAATCCTTCTGGACTGAAAAAAGAGGATATGGTCAACTAATCCTCCAAATGTGCATGTATCTTAAATCAAGCTTTAAATGAGATGAAAACATGCAAGAAATATGCCGTTTATGAACACACAAGTGTTAGGAATTCAATCTCATTGTTATTTTTTCTTTTCTTTTCTTGTTAAAGTGCAAATGCACAGTGTTAAGGGGATTATGATCGTACACAATAGAAAAAAATAGTTTGGAAGAATGCAAATGATCATAATAATAGTAATGCACAGCAGCCCTCTTCTTACTTTAAATAAATAATGGAAAAAATAACAAGACCGAAATATTTTTATTCTTCTCTTGGGACCAATACCACCAGAGCTAACCAGCCAGCCACCACCGAGCCACTTAAAATCTATTTGGTCAAGGAGGATTTTCTTTTATTGCATTTTTGTGGCTACTCCTTCCATCATCGTCAATCACTCACTGGTCCGCTTTTATTGTGGAAGCCTTGCTTGTGCATGCATAATTTGCCATGTAGGTAGGTAAATAAATATGGTATGGATTTCAAGCTGTCAATTTCACTTCCAGTCCATGTAACTGCCGTGTCGTCTCATTAACAAGATTGTATCATATTAGCCCTACCAATTGTAATCAATAAAGTGCAATAAACTATATACCCACACTAACTAACAACTAGTATAACTTGAGAGGGCTTCCCTCTCATCTTTCTCTATATATAGCCTATTGCTATTGTTTATTATAATCGTAAAAGTAATCATTTCAAAGTCAAAAACAACTTGATACTAACAACTTCTCCTTTTCATATTGTTCTTTCCTTCAGTTTTTAAAGATCTAATATGGTATGGATTTCAAGCTGTCAATTTCACTTCCAGTCCATGTAACTGCCGTGTCGTCTCATTAACAAGATTGTAGCATATTAGCCCTCCCAATTGTAATCAATAAAGTGCAATAAACTACATACCACCACACTAACTAACAACTAACTTGAGAGGGCTTCCCTCTCGTCTCTCTCTCTATATAGCCCACTGCTATTGTTTATTATAATCGTAAAAGTAATCATTTCAAAGTCAAAAACAACTTGATACTAACAACTTCTCCTTTTCATATTGTTCTTTCCTTCAGTTTTTAAAGATCTAATTTATCCCCTGATAAATTATGCATTCCCATTACACGCTTAACGATCTTAATATACCTACCTACACTGCGCGTATCATACCGATTTTTTATGCTAATATAATCTCAACGCTGCTTAGCTATCATATCACTGTCGTCATCATCATGACTTGATATGGTCTCGCTTTCAGCATTCATTTACTATATTTATTTTTTAAACAATTTCTTCAGCTTGGGCATGATTTTTTTGAGAGCGCTTTCATTTTATACTGATTCTTTGAAATGAGGCACTACTACTGACTAACAAACTGCTTAGCCATCACGGGTTGGTGAAGCACTACCATTAGAGAAAAATGGTAAATTGAACTGGAAAAGGCTTACACGCATGAAAATGAGGATGGCAGGCATAGACAATGTCAAATTATCTAATTTATTTGACAAAGTCGGCTCAGGGCAAATTGTTGGGGAAAAAATGAAAAGTAGGAGTTTTTACTGGCATTAATACGAACAGTAATATGCACTGCACTGCATTCGCTTTCGTAAAGTGCACGTTATCAAAAAGGTTAATAGGGATTAGAGAAACTACACGGTATGATCGTAACGCGGTTAAAAGTCACTCGGATTCAACATTCATGCAACTTCTCTGTTTCATGATGCGTGCATATCATTATTACCACTAGTTAAGTGAATGGGTACATAGGTATTCACTCTCCTTTGGAAAATGTACACAACAAAATTACACGCGATAATTTTCCTCCACCACAAAATAAAGTGTGCACATTTTCAGGCGTCGGAATATCCTCAAAGGCTTGTCCATCCGTATACAAATACCATTATCCTTATATTCTCAAGCATTGGCAAACGAATAATAAGCAGCGCAAATGTTTTATTAACTACTCTCAAAAGAGATGAAAAAGAAAAGATGACAAACCAAAGAAATATATTGCCTTTTAAGATGTCTCGCCTTTTAGAAAAAGTGATATATGCATTATTTATTATTATTCCCTATTATTATTGCACACTGTCTGCCTACTAAAATGCAGTATAAAAGCCATCACCAGCAATATCACCATTATGATGCATTTCCCATATTATTAGGGTATTATTATTATTATAAAATAAGTAAGTGAAGTGAAGATGAGTAAAACCGGCAAACAACTAACTGGTCAAACAAGCAAATAGCAAAACCACCGCGTTCAGCAGACAAGAGCAACACAAACTGATTGTTTGAGAGAAGTAAAAAAACGCTTCTCTTCATAATCATCATCATCATCTTGTCTTTTTAGGCTGGTTGGTTGGCCTATTAGCACTTTGAGAGGTTCTCTTTCTCTGTCTCTCCAACTAATCACTTGACTTGCCATAAAGCACACTACTGCACTTGATGTCCGCGTGACCTCTTCTTTTTCAGCCGACCATTTCAGCATCGTATCACAACAACAACAACAACAACAANGCACTTGATGTCCGCGTGACCTCTTCTTTTTCAGCCGACCATTTCAGCATCGTATCACAACAACAACAACAATCAGTCGCGTCAATTCAACTTTTACGCGTCTCCTGCTAAAAAGCTGTTGTTTCGTCGTCGTCGACGTCGTCATCATCATCATCGTCAAAGTTGTTTTTAAGTTGAGAGACGCACCGACGAATAAAATGCTACTGGTCACTGCAGTTTTCTTACTATAGCTTACTATTATTATTAAGTTATACCTACCAACTAGCCTTGTACAATTCAAATTTTATTTTATTCAATAAGCTTGGTAGGTAGTATATATAACGCATATACCTAATAGACGTCTCGCTCTCTGCATGTACTTCTCACTTCTTCCTACTTGACCACTTTACAAGATGAACGACGAATGGGATGATGATGATGAATAATACTACGTTGTGCAATATGATGAATGGCTTACTACTATTTGTAATAAAATTGCTACTGGTTATTGTCTTTGCAAGAAAGACGAATGGGATGATGATGATGAATAATACTACGTTGTGCAATATGATGAATGGCTTACTACTATTTGTAATAAAATTGCTACTGGTTATTGTCTTTGCACTTTTGCTGGCAGTAGCTGCAGACATATTGCATTATACATACATATCCACTTTTTTATGCTTTCTATTGTGTGCTCTTTTTTTCGACAAACAGGACACACAACTATAGTACAACGCACCATATTATTATGCCTGTGTGTCAAGTCAACCTGTGGCTAGTTCTTTACCAAAAAATGATGAAAAACTCATCAAAAAAATCAGTTATCAAGATTTTTTAAAGTTTTATTTAGGTATTTTCTCTTGAAACATGTTTTCTGAATCTGATTTTTTCCTCTGACTTACTTTATTAGTTTATATGTGAACCAGAAAATATTATAAAACAATATGAGACCATCCAACATGCAATATGTAGGGATTATAATAATCTTGATAATGATGATTACGAGGTCAAGCTCACACGGGACAATACGAACCACCGGTCGGTTCTATATTTCCCTGTTCAAGTTCACATACTATCTCTAGGTTCTAAACTCATTCATCATCTACGTACGATCAGATACAAACTTTACAGATGCGGCAAGGTCAAATAGGACAGAATGAAATAAAAGTAGGAGAACTAGTGGTTTATCAGCTTATTAAAACTACTTTAAAACCAATTTAAACTCTTGAAGAAAATTGAAAAAAGTTTACACTTCACATTTGAAATCATTAAAACTTGCTTTTTCAGCATAATTAAAAAAACTGTGATATTCAGCTACTAAAATACACACCATGTGGATATGGATAAAAGAAATATGAGAAATGTTTTGTGTTTTTGTGCTAGAATTTTCCGTCTTCTGTTTCTGTTCTCATCTACCACCGCGCACATAAAAATGGAGAGAAAATTGCTTGCAAATTACTTTCTCGCAATTAGTATTTTTACACTTGGGCAACCACAGCCAGAGCTAGATTGTACAGAAAAGGCATAAAAAAGTGCATTGCTCCTTGCTGTGTGTGGGGCTGGATGAGTCTTGTATGTAATTATCTTAATACCGATTTATTGTTTAGGAAATACGATATACGATGCGATTGGATTTCAGCTTTCAGCAGCAGCATCATCATCATCAACCCCAACAGGCTCAAATGGCGATAAGGGTTATAGACACCGCAATAATCCATCTTTATATCTATCTATCCTACCCCAAAGCCATATTGAGAAATTGCTCATAAATTGAAATATGCCAAGTTGATGCCATAATATTATTGGGCATATCATAATAATAATCGTATTTCNTATTTCTTTTGCGTTAAAGGCGATGATTTTTGCCTTTCTTTTTGTACTAATCATTTTTTAAATAATATTTTACTTATCCATTTCTCCTGCCTACACACACACCGCAGACTCGTGATTAACTGGAAAAGTTGATGATAAAAGGCGAAAATGCTTTTTAATGATGAAAGAAAAATATGACATATGCTTTTCATGCAGCAAAAAAATGGGCATATACCTTTACACTCTGGGGTAAAAGTTTATTTGAAAAATAAAATAAAAATGTTCAGGAAAGACAGGCGTAATTGCAGAGTACAAAATTCATACCAATGTTTTGCGTATGCCTACATTATTATCATTATTATTTTCAAATTAAGCCTTTGCGGAATTATTGAAATGGTGCAATGTCCAGCTAAATGTACACTCACTGATGAATACATAAAGGAAAAGTTGATGATAAAAGGCGAAAATGCTTTTTAATGATAAAACTGATGAAAGAAAAATATGACATATGCATGTTATGCAGCAAAAAAACGGGCATATACCTTTACACTCTGGGGTAAAAGTTTATTTGAAAAATAAAATAAAAATGTTCAGGAAAGACAGGCATAATTGCAGAGTACAAAATTCATACCAATGTTTTGTGTATGCCTACATTATTATCATTATTATTTTCAAATTAAGCCTTTGCGGAATTATTGAAATGGTGCAATGTCCAGCTAAATGTACACTCACTGATGAATACATAATCTAGCAAGGAAAGGGGTTATTACCAAAGTATCGAAGCGCTGACTTAACCTAACATTTAATTTATCAAGCACACTTTTATACTTTTTGAAAAATCCACAATAAGCATTTTTCTGTCTATATATTTTATGCATGCTTATTTGAAAAAAATGAAACAAAAGAAGAAGAAAAAGCCATTTTGTTGGTAAAAAGTTTAGCTGGTTATGGTAATTATTATTTTAAAGGGGAAAAAGTACATCTCAGATTTCAGAAAAACATGGGTATTAAATCCTTGAAAAACAAGAAAATGGAAGCCACCAAAGACGAAACTTTATAAGTATTCATTTACATGTTACATGTATACACTCAGAGTCAAATGAACACTTTTAAGATAAAATGTTACTCTCAAGTTTTTATTCTCTTTCTGTCTTTTCCATGTGTGTTTTGTATTTTAAAATGAATTTATTCCGGTCAGTCAGTCAGAAACACAAGAGAAAGGAAGAAACTTTTATATGCATGATAACCTTACAAGGTATACCTACTTACTTATATCTCCAACTACATTATTTCATTTGATAGTTAATGATGATTAGGTATAATAATAATAATAGTGAAAATCCTTTCTTTCCCAGCAACGAGATTTGTAGGAAATGAACTTTGCATTGTGTCGTTGTGTATTCCACTCTTGCCTTGCTGCAAGCAACCACTCTTTCTGAAGATATGATTAAACAATCTCATTTTCCCAGAGAGAATAGGATGTTGGTGGCTTTTGGCTGGCCAGTTCACTGTGTGTCAGTCAGGTGGATCGGATACAAGTGTACAATTTCTATACAACAACAACAAACCATGCACCCGTTCTCATTATCACTTTTTCTTCAACCTCTTTATAGAACAAGAAAGAGGCTCTTTTTCTTTCAATGTTCATTTGATTGAAATAATAACGACGACGATGATGATGGTATCTGTATACAATTTTGAGGGTTTTTAAAAGTATACGTAATAATATGAAATACAAAATGCAACAAGTGGAAACAACAACAACAAACCATGCACCCATTCTCATTATCACTTTTTCTTCAACCTCTTTATAGAACAAGAAAGAGGCTCTTTTCTTTTCAATGTTTATTTGATTGAAATAATAACGACGACGATGATGATGGTATCTGTATACAATTTTGAGGGTTTTAAAAGTATACGTAATAATAACAAATATAAAATGCAACAAGTGGAAGTCACCACAATACCACATTAATAATAGAGCAGTGAGGTTGTATAGTCCACTACTACTAGTAACGAGAAAACGGACAGGAACATTGGCATCCTCTTCCCCGTGGTCATAAAATGTTTTTTTCCAGTAATCATTTTCCCTAAAGGGAAACGCATAGTACAACGGAAAATAATCCTTATACTTTTCTTTCTTTTCTATTTCCATCACAGGAAAGAGTGATGTGCTAACATTGGCATCCTCTTCCCCGTGGTCATAAAATGTTTTTTCCAGTAATCATTTTCCCTAAGGGAAATTCATGGTACAGCGGAAAATAATTCTTGTACTTTTCTTTCTTTTCTATTTCCATCACAGGAAAGAGTGATTTGCTTTCTGTTGTGTGCATCCAAATGTTAGGCATGGTATTCTTAAAGACGTTAAAAAGTCAAGTTTGACATAATTATTAGCCCTATCATTACACAACATTAGCTGTGGTATCATTTCACAAATAATGATAAGAAAAGGGTACGGTACTTTTCTAGAGAGAAAATGAACATACAGAGAGGTAATTGTAATAATGATAATATAATTAGATGAAAAGGTCAAAGAAGGGTACTTCCAGAAGGTATTTTGTAATGCCGACAGTTCCAGCTTTAAATATGATTGTTGTGATGGGCATCATCATCATGATCATCATCTACTGCTCCCAATGCTCATTAATGTTAAACATTCGATTGAATAACACCCTTTTTCTATTTTAGGCCGGAGGCAACGCCCGTTTTCCACTGTCCGACCGAGATAGTCAGTCTTTTGGAACATGCTTTATTATTATTTTTTACATGTGTGTATGCTTTTGGTGTTGCGTGAATAATGTAACATTTTTTTCATCTACCTAAAAATCCAGACATAATTCCCATAAAACGAAGGCACATTTGATATTTAGTACACCACGAGCAGCTATTATGCATGCATGTTACATGCTGACTGCTCGTCCTCTCTTTTTACGTAAATGTGAGGCTCTCTAAAATTCATGACTTTAGTCTCTGGAATGTAATTCCTTGTAATTCTCTGGAGAAGACTGCATATATGCTACTAGCACACTGGAAAACCATGTTTCCTTGCTACATTTTACAATTCTCCTGTCCTGAAGCTCTCCTTTTTATTTATGATTATTATTATCCAGTCATATTGGCTTTTCGGTTCATCCTTTGAAATACCTTGCTGTTGTAAACCCACTTTTCTTCCCTTTTCCTCCTCTTCTTCTTGTGAGAGTTGAGTAGATTAACAACGCAAATAGCATAATATTATAATAAATTTTTAGTGTATGCACTTATCACGGTTTCCATTTCAAAGAAAGAGAGAAGGCAACAAGAAGGAGAACACACAGGGAGAGTTTAGGTCAGGTGTCCATTAATCCATGACCTTTAAAAACCCAAATAATCTTCCTATACAACAGTATTTTTATATATGTGCCCAATCGGAATTTATACTTTAGCAGTGTATATTAGTGGGGAAAAGTAAAGAAAAAAAAGAAAGCAAGAGGTAACCTATGCACCCATTCCACATAACAACATGGTCATATTGGTCATATTCATCAGAAGAAAAAAACCAAAGGCCAAGCCATCATCGTAATCAGTCGGTCTGCAATGTTGGTCTCATTTTTTTTCCTTCTTCCTCTCCTCCTGTTCACTAGAGATACATTATGATAATAGCAATGCAGTGGTAGGTGGTGGTGGACTTTAGTTGGTTGGTTGCTTTTTCTTATATATTTATGATGATGGTTCCGTACAGACGCAGACACGCACTATATGTTTATAGAAATTACTACCTATACGCATACGTGCTATATGGACAAGGTAGTGAAATTACCCGTTCATTACTCTATCTATCCAATATTTTCCAACACGTCCGTTGTGGTGTGGTGGTATCATGGTGGCATACAGCGCACAAGGTGATTTATGGCACAAGAATTACTCTGTTGGTNAGGGTGATTTATGGCACAAGAATTACTCTGTTGGTTGTAATAATAATCGTAAATGATGATGAGGATGTTGTTAATGATATTAGTAGAAGCTTGTTCCGAAACTGCTAATAAATGTACAGAATTTTGTAGAGAATGTGGGCAAAGCTGTTATAATGGAAAATATTAATAATGTTGGTTTTACCAGAGATGATTGAAGAAAAGAGTGATTATGATTATAATAGCATGTACACACAGCTACAAAAAGGAAGAGATTTTTTTGGGGTCATTCATGTACAATTTTCATGGAGTGAGCCCAGCAGCAGCGCACATGTAATGCAATGGATCAGGGTGAAAAAATGTTCAAATAGAAACTAATAGCCAGTCAGTGTTGCTGAATTATATTGACTTTAACTGGCTCTTTGTCAATGTGGTCTGGCTTGTTCGTGCGAAAAGCAGCAGGAAAAAAGAGCGAAACTAAAATGGATTATTATTTGGAGAACGAGAGTAAATGAGAGTAATAAAAGCCTATTGAAAAAAGGAAAGATGAGATTTTGTCCAATTCAAGAGAATGTGCGAGTGTGCAAGTACATATTATACATATATTATTTGGAGAACGAGAGTAAATGAGAGTAATAAAAGCCTATTGAAAAAAGGAAAGATGAGATTTTGTCCAATTCAAGAGAATGTGCGAGTGTGCAAGTACATTTTATACGTATACATCTCATCATACCGTAACGGTAATATTTATAACAACAACAATACTGAGAAAGTAGAGGATTGCGTGTTCTTGTAGCAGCGCTTTCTTTTGTCTGCTGTGTTATTGTTATCAATGGTTTTATGCGTGTGCGTGAAAGATTTAGAAGAGGGAAATTCTTGCGCTAATCTGATCAGCTTATAAGTAGCGATAGGATTTTGCCAGTGAGAAAAAAAGTATATTTCATAATGCACAGTTACACTAATATATAGTCATCATGCTAATAATGTTCAACTATCTCACACAACTCTGGTGATGCGTATCGAACGAAAAAGGCATCATGTCTTTCAATTTTTTTTTGCTTGCATTTGACTTTTAATTGCGTGTTCTTGTAGCAGTGCTTTCTTTTGTCTGCTTTGTTATTGTTATCAATGGTTTTATGCGTGTGCGTGAAAGATTTAGAAGAGGGAAATTCTTGCGCTAATCTGATCAGCTTATAAGTAGTGATATGATTTTACCTTACCAGTGAGAAAAACGTATATTTCATAATGCACAGTTACACTAATATATAGTCATCATCATGCTAATAATCTTCAACTATCTCACACAACTCTGGTGATGCGTATCGAACGAAAAAGGCATCATGTCTTTTCAATTTTTTTTGCTTGCATTTGACTTTTCAAAGTTTACCTTTTACTCTGTAAATGGATTTTTTTGACGTAGAAAAAGACATTTGAGTACACATAAACCCATTAACGCCACATTATTCCGTTGCTAATCTGATAGAAAAAATGCATAATCTTCCTTGTTTTGACGTTTATATTCTAATCGTTTCTTTTTGAAAAAAAGGAAGACAGCCGGAAGGCTTACACGGAACCAAAAAAGACAGTGTCATGTCAGCTCAGTTCAACTTTAACACAATCCATAAAAAGATGTACAAAATTTGTTAAAACAGAAAAGTAATCAACCCCGATGTTGTTGTTGAGCATGATCATCATCATCATCATCTACACCATAAAATGTACTGCACAAGACGCTAAATTTATTTAGTAGTCTATTGCAATAAATATACGCAAAAATGTTGGGGTTTTTTGTTTGTAAAACCTCCCATTTTTAATGTCATCGGAGATAATAGCAGATAGATACTGAGGAGAGTGCATCTTTTTCTCTAAAATGGTCATTAAAACAAGCAGAAATTCTTTCCCCTGTTGATAATAACGATCAGGATCATAAAGATGATGAGTGTAATGTTTAGTTTTAGTGATGATGAAGATGGATAATAATAATTGCAGTAAAAGTTATTAGAGAGATGTTTAAACCAAAGCGTTGAAGAAAAAAATATACTTTTTTGAAATATAAAGTTCATAGATTTCAAGCCTTATACAAATGTTTCACGCTGTTCACAGCTTATTACTGCCCTTTGCCCTCATCATCTCTTCTGACACAGCGAGAAGTCCTATCATGGCACATGATAATGTAATGTTTAGTTTTAGTGATGATGAAGATGGATAATAATAATTGCAGTAAAAGTTATTAGAAAGATGTTTAAACCAAAGCGTTGAAGAGAAGAAAAAAAATACTTTTTTTGAAATATAAAGTTCATAGAATTCAAGCCTTATACAAATGTTTCACGCTGTTCACAGCTTATTACTGCCCTTTGCCCTCATCATCTCTTCTGACACAGCGAGAAGTCCTATCATGGCACATGATAAGATTTCCCTTTTTTATTATAGCTTCCTGGCATTCAGCGAAAAAAATAGGATTTTTGTGTCGAGTTGAAAGATTCGCTTCGGAGCTTGATGCTAAAATATGATATGACGCTAGACATATTATCTTGTAAAGTAACAAGTATTACAAGCAAACTTTAAGCAATTAGGCATAGCGTGGCAAAAATATGATATCCTATGCAATAACACTGCAGTAATGCAAAATGCATCATCATGTCATAAAATATATAAGCCTAAATAATAGTAATAACAACATGCATAAAAGCATTCTGATTTTGTACGGGTGGCAGCCACAGCAGAAAGCGAATTTTTTCATTGTTTTCGTACAAAAAATGTAAAGTATTAAATAAGCAGCTTATTTATATTCAGATTAGGAACATTTGCCACTCACCTGTCATTCCATTCAGGACTCCATTAAATGTTGCTGCAGCGAAAACAAAATCAAAATCTCATTTATTTTCCATCCGGATCCTTGAAATAATCAGTTTAACTTGATGCGACGATCTTCATCATCATCAGCAGCAGCGTCCAAGGAAGGAAGAAAAAAATGTTGGTGCAAACAATACATACACACAGTTACTTCTACTACTATTCCCACTCTCTCAACTGATTATAATTAATAACAATACTGACAATAGCCTCTATCCGTTTTTAAAAAGGCTTCATCAAGATGAGCGTTTTTTATGTTCCTCTGATTACTATTACGTATTATTATCTGTTGCTCTTCTAAGCGTTGTTTTGAGAGTGAAACGAAAACGATTAGCTGTAAAACTTTGTGACGAACAGAAAACACTCCTTCTTTTTATAAAGTCCTTTTTTCTTCGTTAAAGGAAAACAAATTCCTTGCGTTTTTAATCCTTTTAATCACCAAAATGACGGAACCAAACATTAACGTCTACATTTAAACGATAGAGACTTCATCATCTAAAAACACCCTTTTACAACGTCAACAACAACTAGTAGCTCTTGTTGTAATTGTAAAGTATTACTATTACTTTTTTTCTCAAGTAAATTCCTTCTTAGAAAAAAAACCTTTGAAAGGGAAAGCTATTGCATCTTGCCTTGTTGCTTACATATGAAACCCATCAAATTTCAATACAATTCTCCTTTGATGTATCAAATGTTAAAATAATAGCTTTCTGTCACTTATTCTTCTCTTGTGTCCGTAGATCTTTCTATCTATCTACTTGCCTGATTCGTTTTTTTTTCCTTTCTTGCTGAATGACTTTACTACTTTTGTGTGTATGATTGATTAACTGACAATAATTACACTTGCACTTACAATTGCAAGTCAAATCAGTTAAATGCCACTATTGTTGTATTTAGGTGGTGGTATAATTCTCTTTTGAATCACGTTTACTACAAGTGTCACTATATCTGCATGTTGTGGTGGTGGTAATAATAACAACGCAGGGTACATTCACAAGATTGCTACTTTTGAAATTATAATGACGTATGTATTCAACCGTAACTGTTATGTATGCACATAGAAGCATTAAATGTGGGTTTCTTCCGAGTCTCCACAAAAATATTATTGTTTTTTTTTCTTGTTCTTTATAACTCTCTTGTTGAGTAATATAAAGGGTGGTGGCGGTGATTGTGGGATTGGATGTTTAAACAAAATTATATAGTTTTTACTAAATGTCTTTTTCTTCGTCACAAAAAATAATGTAATGTCTTTTGAAATAATAAAAAGTGTAGTAATGTAACCATCTTACGAGGATGATGACGGTTATTATTAGCAGTACTCATTCATCAATTACACTTTTTGCTTAATGATGCCAATAGAAATGGAAAGTGTTGTAAATTGTAAATCCTTCTACTAGATGAGAACTGTTTTCAATCTATAATAATGCTTGATAATACTAATAAAAAATCCGTTTTTGGTTTCGTCAGTGCAGAGTGTAATAACAAGAACAACTCCTTCCTTTTTTACAGCTGCCGCAGCAATACACACGCAGAATGTGAAACAAAGATCGGATTTGCTTTCACATGACATACATGACACACTGACTGAAACGAGATTTGGTACTCTTGCAAAGAGATTTGTATTTTTTTAGCAAGTAGGTTGATTGTTTATCGGCTGTTGGGTTGTTGAGTAGATGAAATGATTATAATAATGGGTAATATAGAAGCAATTAAACATCAACAACAACAGCAACAACTGTCAATGAACTCCTCTTGATTCATAAATAACTCCACTTGGTTGGGTAGAACCGACCAACAAGTATAACTTTTGCAGCAACAGTAAAAGGCAGAGATAAAAAAAATTCTGCAGAGATGACTCCTTTTTTGTATTTTTTTCTTCTTCTTCTTCCTCGTGGTCGTCGATTGGAGTTGACAAGAAGTATTTAAAAACTGAATTTATGTTGTTGATGATGGTACTAAAAGGCTTCAGCAATCTACCGAACCATGAAATGCAGTCAAGGCCCAATTGCTAAAACAAGAGATGCTGCTACTTGCTTGCTGCTAGTTAAGAACGAGATGACGAGTTTTGTTTTTGTAGACTTGTATGTAGTTTCCTCTGATTTGATGAACGAGCGTGGAAGAGTCAGTACTCAGTACTCAGTCATAAGTAGAAAATCCCATTCGTTATGATGAGGAGATATTAGATGAATGAATACACTGCAAAAACATATTTTCACATCCGAATAATTCATGCAGATTATTAACAACAAGAGGAATTTAATTTCTCCCCAGTAATTGTCATTCTGCTGCTATTATAAAGCTTAAAAGCTGCCGTTGAAAAATTCTCTAAATGAGAAATTATGTGTTTGGTTGATGAGCTTGTTACAAAGTTGTGTAGTAGCCACAAAAAGAGAGTAGTAGTAACAAGTATGATGAAAGTTCTGGTAATTTGAAAAAGCCTGTTTTTTTCAAATTCAGTGACAGTTGTCTCCGATCATTAATAATCACAATCACGCATGTTCTTTTGCTTACGCAAACAAGAGTACAAGTTAAACTTGGAGAGTGGAGCACAGTATATTCGCAGTTGGACTTTTAGATGAATTTTATGTCGTTCCTTTGTTAATTTAAAGTAACATGATATGGTCCATGATTTTACACAAAAAGTGACAGGTAGACACTACACAGGTAGTAATAATAATAATGTTTTTTTAGTTTAGTAAGTGGATAGGATTTCACTTGTAATATTTTTTACTGAATGAAGCGCATGGAGCGGAGACTGACTTGAAAAATATTTTAATCAAATCAAAACAGAATAAAAATTGTCATGTGGGCACCAACAAAATATGACATTCGAGAGGATCCATAAATTCATTTAAGTTGCGACGAACAAACGACCAACTGAGCTTTAGATGGTTGGATTTTTTTTTTCGAGTTTATAGAGAGTCCGCACAAAAAGCTCATAAACGCACCTTTCTTTTTTTCCTTGACTTGCTTCACGTTTTGAATTCTTTTTGCTTAAATTGCGTGCATATTATTTATTCAAGTTCAACACAGAAAACACGACACAAACTTGATGATTATGATGATGATAATGTTAATAATAAGCAATGTAACCAGTCACAGTATCAGTGTATATATTTTTTCTTGTTTCACGTTGCTCAAAATTTACTCTTGTCCAAATCAGGCTTTGCTTGTTTGAATCTGAATGAATGAATAATTTTTCAAAACGATTTTTTTCTTCTCATTAACTGAACATATAACAAACTTGTCCCCTTTTGCGTGGGTGGGTGTTCCACAATAACAATGTTTCTTCTAAGAAAACTCCAACACTTGTTTGCTTATTTAACAGTCAAAAATGGTGATTTTTAAGAAAAAACACGCGGAGCAAACTATCATATTTTGTTATAAGCTTCCTTGCAGAAAAGAACAAAATATTTTTTACTTCATAAAAAATCCCTCTTTGTTTACTTTGTAAAAATTTAATGACTCAAAATTAGGATGCTGCTGACGCGGCGCACGTAGCCAACAATTTTGAATTGGAACT
>JAANSP010000939.1:0-17680 GCA_036850745.1 Homidia socia
AGTAAGGATTTTAGGTAGGCATTGCATTGGCAGAATATTTTTCGTGATTTTTAGGAATCTTGGCATGTTACATAAAAAATGGTTTACCATTCGTGCAGTAAAAAAAGTGTAAGTAAAACAGAAACAGAGGAGTACCACCGAGTATGTTGGAGGAGGAGTAGTTAGTTATCTAGCTAGTATGAGCATGTAATGTATGGATGTATTTACATACCCACATTGTAAAATACCTAGGCTGGCTGACTGCTATTTTAACTTGAACCTGATGCGAATGTCACTGCACTTGCACCCTAGCATTATGCATGGCTGGAAATAGGAGAGGATCCTGGATAATTACTTCCACAAAAAACGGGTTGTTAAACAAATAGTCAAGTTTGCTAAAATTTCATGTAGATTGCAAATCGCTCGCTGCGCTCCTAAATTCTAGCCTGAGTTCCTCGATTAGAAAATTGAAAATAGGATTCAAGGAGAGGAGCAGGAGGAAGGAAAGCTAGAATGGAAAAATTATTTGTGTTGTCTTGTGTTATATCTTGCAAGAGTCTAGAATCTTAAGTGTTATCAAAGGTGATAAGTTCAGAATATAAAGTTCAAAACTCAGCTCAGTTAGAACTGTAAATACTCGTAAATGGTGGTCTAAAAAAGTGATTTTAAACTTTCTTGAAGATAAAAACTTCAGATTTTAATGTTAGCCTTTTAGCAGTGCATTTTCTCTTCAAAGTCGGGATCGGGTGGGACAGGCCAATAATCACCGCACCAGGACGAGTCACCACTCAGCAGCAGTGGTGGGGAGGGTGACTGGTGACTCATTTCGGTTCCTTGTCAGTTACCTACAAGTGAAATTATAAAAAGGACTTTAACTTAACCAGTGCCAGAAAATTTAATTCTCAGCTGACTTCTAGTGACTGACTGGCTTATGGATTTTCATCCTAGACCAATTTGCCACATTATCATTTATTTTAGTGGATACAGGTAGCAGTTTTAGAGTTACCTGACGTAACTTTTAATTATTGGGTCTTCTCCAAATTGATTTTCTAAAACTTGCAAAATTAGATTGAAAGTTTCAATTTGAAACTGTTTCATTAAATTTAAAATCTAATTTACAGCTTTAGTTTTGAGCTCTTATCAAAAGCTAAAGTTACAGGCTGTAACTTACAGCTCTCTAAAGTTTTATTTTGAAATTGTTTGTTTCAGTGCAACAGTATAAATTACGAAAAGCTCTGCTGGATTTGGATGTTTTGCTGTACGTTGAGTTCAGTGACCGACCAATAATAAAACAATCAAAATACGCACATCAAACATCAAATCGTAACAGAATACAGCTACATACTTATGCCAGCGTTGTTTTGATTATGCTAAGTTAAACTCAAACTAAAGTTTAAAAAACAATGCAATAGTTTCTGCCCTACACCTTTTTACTTTTTGGAAAGCTCCGAGGTTTTATTTTTCCTCTTCGACGTTCACGTTTCTTGATTGTCAATCGCCGTCTCTATTTGTGTTGTAATTTGTGGATATCAAACCAATTGTGGACCGAAACATTATTGCCTGCTTTCACTTTTGTTTTCATTACTTTTTGTTCGAGTAATCGAAGACTATTCGAACGAGCACAGAACAAAATGGAGGAAAAGGAGTCAGAGACGCTAGACATTACAAAACCATTCATGGAGGCCGTTAAGAGTAAGAAATAAAATTTTGTTAACCAGAAGTAGATTACAGTATTGAATTAATAATGAGTAATCTAACTGAAACTTGCTGGTTTTCTTAATTCTTTGGCTAGGTCTTACATTGGGCGAGCTTTTGCATGATCCATCATTTGGACTATTTGAAGCAATGTCCGCGATCGAAATGATGGACCCAAAGATGGACGCGGGGATGATTTGTAATAAAGGAAAACGTACAATTATGAACTTTGACCAAGCTGTTGAGGTACTGTATGCAAAATTCTGCGACAATCTTTCATCTTATTTTTTAAACTATAAACAATATAACATGGGTTATAGTTTCAATATGGTATTAATTAAAGATTGCACTATTTTATTGTGTTTTACTCAGGCTAATAAACTAAAATTAGAGGACTTTACATACGAAGAGCTCATAGGAATAACGGATACAACGCTAAGTTGTTTAGTCACTTGGTTGGAAGGCCACTCATTAGCTCAGACTGTTTTTACAAATTTATATCTACATAAACCATCCGCCATAAGTAACAAGTACTTAAAAGCCATCAGTGTTGTGACATTAAAACAAGTTGATGTCATAGAAGAATGTGTGAGCAAGTAAGTCGTTGATCTTTCATTTATATTGCATGGAACGGTGCCATTTTTACTAAAAGTACTAAAAATATTTCCAAAGCAAAAATGATACATAGCTAAAAAACGGTTTACTACTTTCAGAGCTGCTGTGTTTGAAGAGGAAGACTTCCAGCCATCAGTGTACGGTTATAATTTAGCAACAAATTTTTCAGATTCAAAGGCATCAAGTATGCTTAGAGAATGTGAAGATGATCTTAATAAAATCGACAAGAAGTTAAAAAGTCAAAAGAGTCCAACCCAAAACGGTGAAACTGTAGGAGGAGCTTCTTGCCACGACGATTTAGACATTTTAAACGGATTATTAGCCAGATTTAAGTTTTTGAGAAATTTTTATTCACTACTACTTCACATTTGGAAGCGAGACAATCTGAACGAATGCCCAAAACTTATTTCTATTTGCCAAGAAACTTTAGCAATAATGCAAAAAACTGCGAATCTTGGTGTGCAAAGAAACCTCGATGACTCAGGTATATTGAATTTGCAGCCTTAAATATTGAAAAATAGTTTAAATGTTCCAATAAACAAATGCTTACCAATAAGTTGGTTTCTTGTGTGTTTTTCCACAGCTAATTTTATGATTGGCTTTGAGCTGTATGTTAATCAACGATTACTACCACCTACGTTTCCTCGTTCTACTAGAATCAAATCAGTTGAAGAAGCATTTTCGTACATGGATGCATTTCTTGCAAGATCCAAGACAATTTTAAAAGTGACGGCAATACAGAATTTTCACGCAGTTCTAGAATTTTTTAACTCCTTCAGTGAAAGTCAGCCATGTGTGCTCTCAAGGTCGTTGCTTCAATTGTTATATGGTCCACTAAGATTCAAGAAACCTGGAATAGAAGACATGGTAGACTCCATGAAAGACGCTGTGAAAAGTTTTATTGCTCCTCCTGTTCTCATCAACAAGTCAATATGTTCGCAGAACCGAGAAATTTCAGAATGTGTAGAAATGTTTTTTGATAGATGTGCAAATCCATTCGCTTCCTTACTTATGACGTGTGGTCACAATAGAGCAAGACAACGGGATCGGCTTGCACATATGCTAGAAGAGTTTGCCAATCTTCAGTACGAGGTAAAAACTGTAAAGGATAGTAAAATTAAAATAATTGTTGTTCAAGTGATTTCTCATGCTTTTGCTATTATTGAAATAATTTGGTGATCAAATTTTGATCATTGTTTCTGTTTTACAGACTGAGAGAATCGATGCGTACATTCATTCATTATGTCAAGTTGATGGTGTTCGGCAACACGGAAATTGCTTTAGCAATTGGATTTTGTATCATATTTCAAAACTTATGATTCGCTATGTGTTAACGGGCTTTGAGCTAGAGCTTTATTCCGTCCACGAGTTCGCATATATTTATTGGTATTTGTATGAGTTTTTGTATGGATGGCTCCTGTCGTCTTTATCTCGGGCTGAAGCGTACATTGCTGAAGCTGAAGCATCCACAACTTGCGAAAAATCTGGAAAGAAAGCTGCCAAAAATAGGGCGAAAGGAAGCAAGTCAAAATCTAAAGCATATACCAAAGAAATTCTTCAAATTCAAGCCGAGCAACATTTAGCAGGAGGATACTTCAAGGTAATATAGTTATTTAAAGTTATATTCAAGTCTTCAAGATAGTATAGTGCTAACCTAAATAGTATAAATGACTATGTAAAAATATAATGGTTTTTTAGGTGATGATGGGATTAATGAATGACAAACGTATACCTCTACCCCATAAGGAATTTGACAATGAAAGTGTGCGGTACAGGCATCGGTTTGCTGCCTTTGCCACCATCCACAATCCTTCTCCTGTACATTATTTACAATACAAAAGTATTTCAGACCTTAGTTCAATGCAACCATCAGTGAATCTTTACGTTGCTGCTGCCAGAAGCTTCCATCAAGCAAGACAGTATCTAGAAGTGATTCCTGGATCTGAAAAAGAGGCATGATCAAAAAAATTAAATTAATTAATTTTAAAACGTTTTTTTTTGCTATGCTGTCCAGTTAACATGTTTTTAACGCTAATTCTGTTTTCTTATACATAGGTTGCAGAGTTGCTAAAAGTAGCCAAAACTAATTTCGTGGTTGTGAAACTATTGGCAAGTGGTCATACCAAAGAATCTGTACACCCACCTGAATTTGACTTTTCTGTTGATCCTCATTTTCCCATAATTAAAGTGAAGTGATTCTTCTGATGCGGCCTACAATTTTGTATGCGTATTGTTTTAGAGAATTTAAGTTATGTGATGTATAAGAAAAGAAAGTCAGGTTGAAAGATTTTGTGCGTAAGGTATAAAACACGTCCCTTTTAAAACCGGTGCATATTTAATAACTTGTCAGCAGGCCGATAGATCATAATAAGTTTGTATGTAGAATTTGTGAACTTACCTGTGTCAAATGTAATATAGTGTAATTTATTCAATACCAGGATAATGTTACAATTTAAGTAGGTAATTGTGCCACGAATCATTAAAGCAAAACTGCAGATGTTGCAATTTATTGCATTTATTTTTATCTTGAATTTAACCCCGCGATAAAATCTGCATGAAATCATTGGGAATAACAATGCACAAATACAGTTTGGAAATAATGTTTGCATCAATGCTTTCTTAGTGAGAATTTATTATTACTCTTATGATTCTGCTTAAATATTTACAAATAGTAGTTGTAGGAGGGTAAATCTATAAGTTGTAGCTTACAAGCTCTGAATTTGTAGCCAAATAATGTACACCTTGTTGTTGTATCATTTAGGTTTCGCTTCCGCTGGTTTGCCCCCACTCTTTTTTGATGATCACTTAAACTCAGTCGATAATTTCAACATAAAAAGCAAAGCGGCAATAGTGAGGTACGGACGTGTGTATAGCAAAACAAAGAAATCGAAAATTAGATAACTATTGTTGATAGCATGATAAATTATTTTGTTAAATTAATATTTACATAAACCACCCAAAATCATACCGTGTTAAATCAATCATCACAATGATCACTTAAACTCAGTCGATAATTTCAACATAAAAAGCAAAGCGGCAATAGTGAGGTACGGACGTGTGTATAGCAAAACAAAGAAATCGAAAATTAGAAAACTATTGTTGATAGCATGATAAATTATTTTGTTAAACTAATATTTACATAAACCACCCAAAATCATACCTTGTTAAATCAATCATCACGTCACGTAGTATTATATTGTTTTAATGTACGTTTCAATGTTTTAGTAAGATAAAAGGCCAATTTGTACACAATCTTTAAAACTATTCAGATTGATATCAATAAAATAAGCGCAGGCATTTATATCATTGCATTTAATACGTTACTAGCTTCAGGATGTGGTGTGAATAAAGATCAAACAGTTTTTGAAGGAACTTGTAAATGTTTTATTACTGCTAATAATATTTAAAAATTGATGTGGTGTGGTTCACCGATGAATTAATAATGCCGTCGGTTTGTCATTATGTGTCCTCCTGTTCCTGTTATTGTTTCTAACAGTCGTTCCCTTTGTCAAACCACTCAAATCTTTTTTTGAAAGGATCCAGTGGAAATTGTTTTTTCCTTCATGCTAGCGAAATACATACATAGTAATAATAATTATATGCGTATGTGTATATTTTTACATTTTTATTGCAGTAAATTCTGAAGAAACTCGACAAATGTTTTAACTCATCGTTCTAATCCGCAGAAAGAACCTAGGTATTTGCATGAATGGGTATTGTAATAAGGTAGTATGTGATTATGATAAACTAAAATTTAAAGTATCTAAAGGGGAAGGGGCTTCGAAAAAGGTGTTCTCATGCTCGCGCTTTATTGGCGTCTCGCTCGATCCGGTGGTCCCCTTTGCCCTTTTTTACTCTAAATAATCTCAAATAGAAGAATGACTCCTCCTGTCTAGGAAGGTACACGGGACCTTCAAAAGGGCAGGGACATGCATGCATAGATTTTGTAAGGAAAACCTTGTCGATAAAGTGAAGATTAAGATTTAATCTGTCATCCCCATTCCCAATATTCCCATCCACCAACACAAAAGGATCTTTTATTACCAACAAAAATCAACCATCATTCATACAAGGCCCTGTATCTATGTCGGTCTAATAAATAAAATATTTAAAACTAAAGTTTTAAACGTATTTTTAAAATAAAAGTGCATGGTAAACCAGAGAGGTACTAAAAATGAAAGACTCCTGAATATGAAATGAAACTGCTGGTCTGCAGGTGCACTTGCATCATGCAAGTTGCATGTGCCTTCAATTCTAGGTGCTCGCTCCGTTCTTCTAAGTCCTCACTCATCGCATCTCTAATCCCTACAAACAAGAAGACGTTAGTACCAGACCAGCACATTTTTTATTGTTTGCATCCCATATTTATCTACACTACATTGCATTGCTAAGTACTTATGGTTATGGTGTATGGATATGGATTGGACCATAAGTTCATCCATCACACTTGTATTTGCGTTTATTTAGGCCCAATGGTCCAATACAGTTTGTTTGTGAGGAGGTGTCAACCCAATGGGACCCAAAATACACCCTACAGGTCTCAAACTTGAGGCAGTCGATGGTTCAACTTATTATTCATAAAAAAGGGCAAAACAGCCAAATACGAGCAACCAACCGAACCTAACTTAAATTACTGAATCACAGGAACATAAGCTTTAAGAACTGTAGCAACTTTAGTAGATAGAATAATTCAAAAGCCATTCCTGAATGAAACATTTAGAAAATAACTTTGCCCCAAGTAAGCGCCAATTATTGGTAGATAAAGCGGGTCGAAGGGGAGTTTATAAATATACAAAGAGGGGGGTCTTTGCTTTTTTTCAATTTCAATCAAATGAAAACATTTTAACCTTACCCAACCTTGAACCTAATCGAACCCGTAGAAATTATATGTGAAAAGAGGGGGGTCTCTGTACTTGGACACCTAAACTCCTCACGGACCGATAAAGCGTTAGAGTGGGTTGGAAAATGAGTAAGTATAGCTGATGTAATAGTATTTTTAAATATTTTAAGTGGCCATCATGTCATCATAGGAATATTTATCTCAAATTGATCTCGGGGATGCGTCTTTAAATTCAAGACCTGTAGGTTTTCTGCCGTGATAGTGCAAGTCAAGAAGAGCCAAGCCAAGTTGTCAAGTAAAGCTGATGTAATAGTATTTTTAAATATTTTAAGTGGCCATCATGTCATCATAGGAATATGTATCTCAAATTGATCTCGGGGATGCGTCTTTAAATTCAAGACCTGTAGGTTTTCTGCCGTGATAGTGCAAGTCAAGAAGAGCCAAGCCAAGTTGTCAAGTAGTGTAGTGAGTGAGTGAGTGTAAATACGCCGCAAATACACAGCCATAATGAAAAGTAGGTAATAATATCTCTCTCCTTCTTCTTAGACTCCTAGACATTGTAAAATGTGTTTTGGTCAATGCAATGCTATCAATTATCATAAACGAAGATGTTATCACTGATAACTTATCATCATCAGCATAATTATTATCAGTGCGTTTATGAATATTCTTATTCTTAGACTCCTAGACATTGTAAAATGTGTTTGTTTTGGTCAATGCAATGCTATCAATTATCATAAACGAAGATGTTATCACTGATAACTTATCATCATCAGCATAATTATTATCAGTGCGTTTATGAATATTCTTAATGTTCTTTTGTGGCTAGTTTAGTAAAACTCAACTGATGAGTTGAGTATGAATTTCAATATAAATCTTTAAATTTAAGCGCTGGAAAAGTGAATTCCTACTAAAGACTTGAATAGGCAGTCATAGTCTGGCTCTGGCTTGACTGACGTTCCTATTAATTACGTTCCTGCGTAGTTGATAGTTGTGAAAATACATTTGACGCTGTAAAAGATAAATCTCGGATTTAATATACAATTAAGAATCCAGTGCACTGCAGAAGTTAAAGTGAGCCAGTGAAGTGTACCTAATAATTTTAAAAGATGACTGAAAATAGCAATTGCCAGGCCCAGCAATCAGTGTTGCAAGGTAGTACGACAGTTAATACAGATAGCAGTGGCGAGCCAATGAATGTAGAAATACCTGGTTTGGATTCTGTGACTCCAGACTCAGACGTAAAACCAGAAAGGTCGTCTATTAATGTTATTTTCACTGACTGGGTTCCGGCAGACCCTTCTCCAATGCATGGACAAGAGAAAAGCGAAGAAAACTTTGCACCAGGGTTCGGTGGCAATCGTTTGAGGTATTTTCAAGTGCAGAGGGGAAATAGGAAAATTCGACCTGGATTGGGTACAAATCCTGATGACTTTGTTCCAAAAGCTAAAAGCAAGAAAAGAAAAAAACCACTCAATGAATCACTTTTTGACGGTATGCAAGCACTTTATTGTTTCATCATTTCTAATTTTGTTTACACAATACTTTGTGTATTTATCCCTTTGATTTATTTTTTATTTAGGATCAGGAAGTTTCAATAAAAGATTTATAATCACACCAGAAAAACCAGCAGCAGCTATTCTAAACGAAATAAGTCCCAATTTGCAATACAGATACCAAGAATTGAAGACAGAGGGTTCCAAATCCATGCCCAGCTTTGTATGTACCGTCACCTATCCAGTGAGTAATTTATTTGTATTCATCCATCAACGAACATTCTCTTTACAACACTTGACAAAATGTTTTATGAGCCACTGTCACTGTCTTTCTATTATTTTTATTATTTTTTATATCTTTTTATTATTTCAGCCTGAAAATGGACAAGATTTTATTGGAGAAGGACGTTCTAAGAAATTAGCAAAAAATGACGCTGCAGAAAAGGTATTGTCCAATCTCGGAGTTCTTATTCCACCCCCCGAGTTTGAAGATACAGTGATGCCTAACCCAGCGCCAACACCTGTCGAAAGTATATCGGAAACGTATGTAGAAAAAAATAGTTTGATTCATAACTTCGCACAAAAATAATTCATAACCATTGTTTTTCTTAAAAGTTTTTTTCATTTGCGTTCGTTAGTTTTAATCCGACACAAAATCCCATTCCAACGGATTTTCTATTTGCACAACATGTACCGATGCCGATGCCTATAAACGATTTTGATTTTTCATCTGATGATATTATAAATGTGAATTTTACAACTCCAACAACACCAATGCTATCACAGCGTAAGATGCAAAAAATTTCAATTTGAATGTTTGTAATATGTGTTGCGGTTACAGTTTTATTTTATGCGTGTTTTAAGAAGCACAATTAAGCATTTCATTGATTGTTTTAAACTGCAGCTATGGTGGACGCTGCCGTTTTTCGTAGACTTCGTAACATACCCAACTTTGAGGAAAACATTTGTCTTGCTCTTAATACAATTGTGCTACCAAATACACTGGAATATGAATATTTGGGAGAGGAGGGTCCCCCACATGAGAAAATTTTTACTATCAAACTAAATTGCAACATGCAGGAATATTTGGGACAAGGGGGCAGCAAAAAGAAAGCAAAGGCAGATGCAGCAAAGAAAGCTGTTATCACATTACTTGGAGAAGATTGCTATAAAATGATGGTGAACTCGTCCCAACAAATATCACCTCAGAATCTTACAGGCAATCCGTCAAATCCTGCAGAACCGAGAACGAAGATGGGGAAAAAGAAGAAGACAAAACAAACTAATGTGTTACTTGTGTCTGATCAAAATGCTTCACAAGAACCGATTGATGAAGATGAAGACGACGAAGATGACTGGGGAGAATACGATTTAAATTTTAGTGATCATGTTAGCAAGTTAGTACTACATACTAAAAACTCTTGACCATGTGCTCGTAATAGTGCATAATATGATTTTTTTATTCAATATTTAATACATGTGATGATCTTGAATATTATGTGCTTCACAGTTTAGTCCGAGAAAAGTATGAAGAGTTGATGGGCAAAGATGCAAATTTTTCTTCTTACAAGGTTAAAATAAATCAGTTAATTAATAATTTCGTAGTATTAATCATACTTCCTTGTTTGTGTAATTAGAACTAACGTTTCGTTAAATCGTGTTTACAGGTTCTGGCTGGAGTAGTTTTGAGTACTGGATCGCCCATGATCTTTAACTCAACTGTGATTGCATTTAATACATGTGATGATCCTGAATATTATGTGTTTCACAGTTTAGTCCGAGAAAAGTATGAAGAGTTGATGGGCAAAGATGCAAATTTTTCTTCTTACAAGGTTAAAATAAATCAGTTAGTTAATAATTTCGTAGTATTAATCATACTTAACTTACTTGTTTGTGTAATTAGAACTAACGTTTCTTTAAATCGTGTTTACAGGTTCTGGCCGGAGTTGTTTTGAGTACTGGATCACCAATGATCTTTAACTCAACTGTGATTGCAGTGACAACTGGAACAAAATGCATAGAAGGAGATTTTATGTCGGAACAAGGCTTATCAGTGAACGATTGTCATGCTGAGATTCTAGCGACAAGATGTGTTCGGGACTATTTGTACGCTCAGATTGAACGTCATGAAAGTGCAAAATCCGAAAAGGATCGACTAGAATGTATAATTGAAGAAAATCCTTCCCCAGAAAGACAGTTTAAATATCAGTTGAAGTCTGATGTAAAGTTTCATCTCTTCATTAGTACATCACCTTGTGGGGATGCTAGGTATAGGAGATTTTATGTCGGAACAAGGCTTATCAGTGAACGATTGTCATGCTGAGATTCTAGCGACAAGATGTGTTCGGGACTATTTGTACGCTCAGATTGAACGCCATGAAAGTGCAAAATCTGAAAAGGATCGACTAGAATGTATTATTGAAGAAAATCCTTCCCCAGAAAGACAGTTTAAATATCAATTAAAGTGTGATGTCAAATTTCATCTCTTCATTAGTACATCACCATGTGGGGATGCCAGGTATGAACTAAACTCCCTGCTAGGTTTTGTTGTACCGACCTTTGAACCTCACTTCCTTGCTGCTTTCTTACCATTTAGTTCTAAAAGTTGGCCATTTTATAATTGATTTATTATTTATAATTTTTTGTAGAATATTTTCACCAAAAGGTATTGAACTTGAAGAAGATCAGCCTTCACCAACTGAGTTAGAGGACACCCATCCAAACAAATTAAACCGTGGCGTTTTGCGAAGTAAAATTGAAGCTGGTGAAGGCACAATCCCTTCTGCCAATTTATACAATGGTAAATAGTTGTTCATATCTTTCTGTGTGTAGTATACGTTGCATGCCAGCATGACGGTTTTAGTTTAATTAAAGCTGTATGTGGGCTCAATTTGTAACGTATGGCATTTTCTCTCTCACTTTGTTCATTACAGACTTTATTTGTACAGGTCCTCAAACATGGGATTCAATTGTCAGTGGTAGTGCGCTGTATACAATGTCCTGTTCTGATAAAGTATGCAGGTGGAATGTACTAGGAATTCAGGGAGCTCTCCTGTATAATTTTTTCGGTACACTTTTTTACTCCTCTATTACCTTGGGCAGCTTGCATCACCCAGTGCATTTTAAACGGTTAGTAAAGCTATACACAAACACGCTACTGCATTATTGTAAAGAAAAAATATATTTGTTGTTTGTCCATTTAATAATAATTTTGTCTAATACCCAGTGCATTTTAAACGGTTAGTAAAGCTATACACAAACACACTACTGCATTATTGCAAGGAAAAAATGTATTTGTTGTTTGTGCATTTAATTTAATTTTGTCTAATGTAAAAAAAACTTGTTCAGGGCCGTTTTTGGTAGGATTGAAGCTCTCAACTCTCGTTTAGATATTCCCTTCCATGTAAACAAGCCTAAGCTAATGATGGTGTCACGAGAAGAGAAACGGCGAGTAAAGAAGAGCCCCAATTATGCGGTTTGTTGGTCAGTTGACTGGTCCACTCCAGAAATCTTGGCAGCAAACAAAGGTAGGTGTGACTCAGGCACACCGTCCAGACTTACAAAAAGGATGGCTTTTACCAGATTTTTACAACTGTACAACAACGAGAGTGGTAAACGGGAGAACTACGTTGATATGACTTACCATGACGCAAAGCAATTAGCCGTTGGATACCAGGTGGAGTCATTATTTATACTCTTGTAATAAAGCTACCATTAGATTTAAAGCAAAATAACAATGCACTCAATGTGAGGTTTTCAAATAATAATTTTAGAAAGCCAAGAAGGAATTTGTCGACTTTTTCCAAGATTCTAAACTGGGCCCATGGATTGGGAAGCCACTAGAGCAGGATTCTTTTAAAATAACAAAGTAACTTTATAGCTGTTTTGAAATTTAGTCATTATTGTTAGTACTTTTGTTTATTGTTTTATATTTACCAATTATNATAGCTGTTTTGAAATTTAGTCATTATTGTTAGTACTTTTGTTTATTGTTTTATATTTACCAATTATTCTTTACGTTTTTAATTTATGCACCGTAAACGTGATATTATCAAAATATGTGTTGCTTTGTTTTCCTACATTGCGCATTTATAATGTTTAGATACTAGATTTGTAAGGGGATAACGCAGGCTTTGGAAAAGACTTTTTAAAAAACATTTTTGTGTCGTAACTTGTGAACTTTGAAAAGTTGTGTCCATTATATGAAAATAAAGTTTTACGCTCCGCTGATTTTTGTCGACTTTATTTTATTTTAAAAGTAATTCTACAGAAAACAACTACATTACCAACAAACTAACAACTTTGTGCTAGGCAAAAAAGACAAGAATAATTAATCTAAACAAAACTTGATCATCGACATCTAAAAGTTAAATCATCAAAAATAAAGGAAAGGAAAACAACAGAACATGGTAAGTTTTAAGAATATTATGACATCAACATCGTATGTATGCAGGATATGATAATATAGATATAATATGTTTTAGAATATAGTGATGATAAATCATCTACTCTTGTACTACGCGGCGGGTCACTGAACTGAAATATGCATTTAGAAAAAAATTAGATTTAAATGGGTTATTATTATTAGATATTTGAAATTGAAATTCAGAGCAAAAACAAAGCCGCCGCGCAGGTGTGGTGTAGATGACAAATATTATGTATTATGTTTAAGAGGTACATGGCCATAATTATTAATGCTTAACCAACAACACTGTCATCGACATCAATTCCAAGCATTCTCAAGTCTTCCATGTCGTCATCCCCTGGAGGTGGTGGATCCTTTTCCACAGCCTTTTCCAACTGAGCTGTATCAGAGGCAGGTGGTGGCACCGCCATTGGAGGTGGTCTAGCCACTCCAGCATTGGTATTTTCATCACCAACTCCAGGTGGCCCATCATCAAGTTCTTCATAACCAACAGGGGCATATCCATCAAACGACTGCTGGTACGGTTGGTAACCCATGTAATTCCCATAACCATTAGACGAATAATCTGACAAGATCATATAACAGAAGAGGAGTCATTCCTTTTGTTAACAAACTGCCAAGTAACAAAACTGTAAATTGTAATGTAATGCAAAGTAGGAGAATGGAGAACTCGTTACACTTACCACCATATTCAGTAGATTCTGTAACGGTGGGAGTATCTTCCGATACCCCATTTGGTGCAGAGGCTGAGGGTGGTGGAACAGGTTGAGGCACCTGCTGCGGTGTGTTAACAGCGATAAATAATATCTAAAGCTTGCTGGAAATCGTCTGGTAAGGCTGCGGGTGTATCCTCTTTATCTTCTTTTGCGTTTCCACTCGGAACATCATCACTCCCTTCGGTATGCTGAAAATCCTTTGGAATGTCTTCATCCATGGAGGCATCATCCTGGATATGAGCATAAGCTGAAGAAGGTACGCTGTACCGTTCCTGACTGATACCACTACTACTACCAAGATCAAAACTTGGATGGGCTTTGTAAGAATACCCCATCGAGTTTGATGGACTTTCACTGTATAGAGAAGTATTTTCAGTTGTATTTTTTGCCACAACTTCTTTCGGTAAAAATCCAACTGGTGGCAATGCTTTTGCTGGTGAAGCTTCTGCACTGAGCACTTTACTTCTTTCCACCTCTGGCTTCTCTCGATTGATTACCGGACGTTTGTATAACGGCATTTTTCCGATCATTGGAAGTTTCTTCACTGTCTCCTTAAACTCAGGTCGCTCGCGTTCTCCTGCTCCACCTCCTCTATCGCGACGATCTCGATCAGACCTCTCTCTTGAACGTGATCGGGATCTAGAGCGACGCCGATTGTACCTTCTATCACGAGAGCGTGATCGAGATCTACTCCGTGATCTGGGAGTCAAAATATTGTACAAATATTATTAAATTAAAATGTAATATTTTTATTCGACTCCCCTCCAAATTTTGAACCAAAATTATGCATGAATGATCATTATGACCACGCAAGATTTAAACCGAATGCATGACTGACTGGTTTACTTCTGTCTGCTTTATATAATAAAAATTAATGAATGTACCTTCGTCTGGAACCCCTACTGTCACGTTCTCTGTACCTCTCGCGATCCTTATCCCTGTTTGAGATCTGAAGTTCCACCTTATCGGGTCGACGTCGATCGTCCTTTTCCTTTTTGTAATCTTTAGAGTCAAAATATTGTACAAATATTATTAAATTGAAGTGTAATCATTTTTGCTCAACTCCCCTCCAAATTTTTAACCAAAATTACAGATGAATGATCATTTTGACCACGGTTTAAACTGAATGCATGAATGACTGGTTTGTTCGCTAATGTATTCCAATAAACTACATATGTACCTTCGTCTGGAGCCCCTATTGTCACGGTCTCTGTACCTCTCGCGATCCTTATCCCTGTTTGAGATCTGAAGTTCCACCTTATCGGGTCGACGTCGATCGTCCTTTTCCTTTTTGTAATCTTTGTCCTTCTGCAATGAAGTTGGTGGAGCTGCAGGCGAAGACTTTGTATCTGGTACATCGCTTTTACTTTCCTTTGCCTCTTTCTCCTTTGTTCCATGTTTCTGACGAACGATGGCCGCAAATTTTTGCGTATCGATAATATCAACAGTGACTTTTGGCTTACTTATCCACTCTTCTAAACCCGGATCTTTAGCAGCTTGCACTTGCACTTCATTTAATTGTGCGGCAGGGGGAAATTGAGAAAGGTTGCCTCGCTCTTCGCCCTTTAATGAATTCCTCATCTGCACACGAATACTTTTGCCACTTTCCAAATCCTCTTGCTGGGAGACTGGCTTTCTTTACTGTCTTCAACTTGATGTCCTTTGAATCATCAAATCGCGACTTTTTGTTTGAATATGCAGAATCCTGTTTTCCAGATATTCCAAGCGCTCTTTCTCGGTCACTAACCCATTTGTGCTCCCAATCAGGATGCTCTTCCAAGAAGTTCTACAAATATGAATTTAAAAAGTTGGATTAGCTTCTAGTTATTTGGGCTCCCTAATCTAATAACATGATATGATACCTACTAGATCAGGGCTAGTTTGCCAAGGAATAATGTGTATTAACAAAAACATTTCAACAGCATTTATCGCTCTGGTATAATATAGATGACTGAGCGATTCAGTTTGTCAGCATCATTTTTCTGATTTAGGTATGTTTGTATATTATTCAGAACAGAAGAAGAGCCAATAAGGGGAAAGCAATTCTCTTTTTCGTCCTAATCGTAAAATCGTTAAATCAGTATACGTATGCTAGATTGGTAATAAATGAATTGCTATCCTGTTGTAATATTAAACTGAGCTGACCATGTAATTGTTGTTATGTTCGTCACTTTTAAGATGTTCCACCGCACAATGGGGGTCACCCATCCAGTTGTTGCACAGTCGGCAATACCATCCTTCGACGGGCGAGAAGAACTGCATCCCTAAACAACGAATGATAACATTAGAAAAAGGTTTGTTTCATTTGTTAGGAATTTTTGGGAGGTGGGATCTCTTTTACATCATTCACAAGACGTACGCATCTCTGCCCGAACATACTAGGTACAACTGTACTGTCTACATAGGAAGTAGTTGAGGTGCATGTTGACAATAATTCTTATAAAATCATCTGTAATATCACAATGAAGCATTACACAATACCCTTGGAACTTAAATTCGTCCCTATTACCTCTGAGTGGAGCTTTTCTCGCTCCTGAACTAGGTTTCGAATCAAATGACTGAATTACGCTTGTGCCACGGCTTTTCATCAATTCCAAGTTGCTACAACATAAAAAAAATCATTTCCAATGATTAGACAAAATGTTAAGCAAGTGTAAACATTCACTTGTTTTCACAAAAATACAATTTAAATAACATGACCTTTGTTGAATCTTGTACATTTTGTTCATAAATACAAACAGTATTTTCTAACAATAACTCAATTTGTAGAGTAGAGGATATGTTTGATATTGCATTTATGGTACACGTCGGTTCTCTCTCATTATGATAAATTGAAATGACAATTTTACGTGCTATTACTAATGATCAACAAAATTTTATTTAAGTACCTGAATTTGATCATGATGTTCTTTGCTATGAAAATGTGCAAGCATCTGCTCCACTGTCTCGGGGAAAACATTACATAGTCTACACCAATGTTGCCCATTATCAAAGTAATCAAAAGGACCTTTCCTTGAACTCTGTAAACAAAAACACCCAGTAGTAATTAAAATAATGCAATGAAAATAATAAATGAACGCATATCAAAACAATTATTTAACTACAAAAGCTGCAAATATACTTACTTCTCCGGTGTTATAAGGCTCTGAAATGACTTTCAAAGGCTGCGGTGGAGGATGAGTCTCTGGAGGCGCGGCAGACCTCGGCTTTTCAGCAGAGGAAGAAGTTTTGTTTCCCACTTTAAGGACGTCATCAATCTTTTCCAAAACTATTAGAACAGCTTTACATCTCCCTTTTAATTCAGCCTGAAAATAAATGTCAACACATATTTAAAAAAATATTTCCAAGCCTGATGCACGAAGAAAAACCAATTATAAGTACCTGGCTAGCCTTGAAACTAACTGCAACAGATACAGTAAAACTGGTATGTTTGAGTAAAGGTTTTAAGCTTACCTGTAAGTTCAAGTTTTCATCGATTAGCTTCCTATCAGCTCTTGATCGGACCAGCTCGTCTTCTTTGTTTTGCAACTTTGCGATTTCTCTCTCCAGAATTTCTAGTTTCGTTTGATACCCTTCCCTTTGCTTTAACAGTGCATCCTTTTGTGCTGTGGTAAGTGCGGAGGATGAAGTAGAATCCTTTTTTTCTGCAATGATACGAAAAGGTTCTATGAATTTGCTTGCAAATATGGTTTGCTACAATATCATATGCATTATCTATGATCTGTCATCTGTCTGATTGATCGATCGGCTTACCTTCATCTGAAGAAGAATCCGACGAACCATGTTCCTTTTTCTGAAAATTATTATTTTTTAATTAACAAATATTTACGAATAAGTAAATAAAAAATAAATATATATATCCTTGCATTCTCACCGATTTGCGACGCCTCCTAGATTCTGACGAATCATCACT